>ML777848.1:1091125-1104373 GCA_009831015.1 Picea engelmannii | reverse complement strand
CCCCAATCCAACCCCTACACCACCCATTACTACTGCTACCTCTCAACCTTCCAGTAGTAAAGGGTTGAAGACCAAATTCGCGTGTGCCATCTGTTCTGAGTATGGCCATTACACCCATCATTGTCCAGCACTACCACGTTTCCGGCAGGCACTAGCTATCATATGCCGATACTTTCAGAACAACCCACGCCCTACTACGTTAGCCACAACACCGCTCACTGACATTCGTTATGTCACCACTTCAGTCAATGAACGCATGAGACGCCCTTTCTCTCTTTGCAATTCGTTGGCTCATTTTACATATCAATGTCCTATGATCATCGAATATCAGCGACATCAGTTAGCCCTACATCACCAACCCGCAGAGTCAATCATTGACATATCTGCACCATTCGAAGATCTTCATATCATTTCACCCGAACCCGAGGCACTTCCAACACCTCCTTGGTTCCTAGATGACAATTCCGAGGATGTACCCCGTAACCCTCCCAAATCTCCTGCGCATTCCCCTGCGGAGATTATCCATCCAACTACAACGGATACCCCTCAGTTCTTCAACATATGGTTCATGACGAGCGAACCCTCACCATCTGCTCGCACCTCTCCCCCTGCTTCACTAGCAGGGGGCAATCATACTAGAGCTGAGATCACTCCTCACGATCCATTATATTACCGTCGTTTCCAATGCGACGAAGAAATATTGGAAGAGTTACAACGCCCAGATGTTCCCTGGGACGCACTACATCATCGTGCACTCTTCCTTCCGCAGGAAGCCCTCATGCCTCCTAGCCACAACCCCATTTACGCGGTTGAAACTAAAGACTTTATCCCATCAGGGCCTATCGATTGGTTCAATAATCCTATTCCTGCACCCGATGCGTTTGAAGAAGGTAATCTGGCTAACATTTCCCCCACCATCAAAATTGACATTTCCATTAAACCGGGCATCGTCGAAGAAATCATCATTGGAGCTGCTTGCACTCCTTAGGAAATCACCGCATACAAAGCCCTCTTCCAGGAATATAGGGATATCTTCGCTTGGTCATACACGGAGATGCTTGGCCTCGACCCCTCTATTGTTGAACATCGTATCGACACCTGGCCAGACATCACACCTGTTCGCCAGAAACAGCGACCGCTACACCCATCCAAGGCCGCAACTATCAAAGCCGAATTGGACAAATTGTGTACGGCCGGATTCATTTACCCCATCGCTTATACATCATGGGTTTCCAACCCTGTACCTGTCGACAAAAAATAAGGATCTATCCGCGTTTGCACTGATTTTCACGATCTCAACAACGCATGTCCCAAGGACAACTTCCCAACGCCTTTCATCGATCAGATTATCGATGACTACGCCGGCCACGAGGCTCTCTCCTTTATGGACGGATTTTATGGCTATAACCAAATCCAGATCCACCCAGCCGATCAGTACAAAACCGCATTCATTACCCCATGGGGTACGTTTTCATATCATGTCATGCCCTTTGGCCTCAAAAACGCCGGCACAACTTTCCAGCGGGCCATGACATACATATTTCATGATCTAGCTAAAATCATCCTTGCCTACTTGGACGACCTCACGGCTCGGTCCAAGAAACGCACCCAACATCTCGATGATTTACGAATCATCTTTCAACGGTGTCGTCAGTACAACATCCGCTTGAACCCTCTCAAGTGTGTGTTCTGTGTCACCGCAGGGCGCCTCCTTGGTTTCATCATTTCACAAACCGGTATCACCGTGGACCCCCTCAAAGTCCAAGCTATCACCGAAATTCCACCCCCTCGGAATTTGCGACAGCTACAGAGTCTACAGGGCAAAGCTAACTTTCTTAGACGCTTTGTTCCTGATTACGCTATACGCGCACATGGTTTCCTTCGCTTACTACGCCACGACATCCCTTTTCATTGGGATGACTATGCCCAACAGTCGTTTGACGACCTCAAAGCTGTGCTTTCCAATGCACCGTTGATTAGTGCACCTGACTACAATCGCGACTACATTCTCTACGTATCAGCATCAACTGTATCAGTAGCCGGCGTCCTCGTCCAGCTCGGAGATGACAATTGTGAACACGTCATTTACTACGTCAGTAAGAACCTCTCAGGACCACCCCTGAAGTACAAACATGAAGACAAACTTGCTCTTGCAGTTGTCCTTGCAGTACAGAAGCTGCGCCATTACATTCTGCTTCGCACCACCAAGGTCGTCACGGATTCCAACCCTATGCAATAATTTCTCAGCCATCACCAAGTTAACGAAAAATTCGCTCGATGGATCGTCATCCTTCAGGAATACGACCTCGAGTTTTCAATACCTAAGAGCAAGAAGGCCCTCGTTCTCGCTGAACTTGTCACGGCCCTTCCCTCTGACACACCTAGTACCCCCGTCAATACTGACTTTCCTGACGAACATCTCTTTTACATCGCTTCTGATGATCCTTGGTACGGTGACCTTCTCGTCTACCTACGAACTCAAAAGTTTGGCAACCACCTATCACGAGATGATCGTTGGCGCATTCGCCATTAGGCCCCCCGTTATCTCCTCATCGGTGACATCTTATATCGACGGGGCATCGACACCATTCTTCGACGTTGCCTGACTATTGACGAGGCTAATAGAGTCTTAAATGACTGCCACAGCGACGCCTGTGGGGGCCATCTTGTGGGCATCGCCACTGCTCAAAAGATCATTTGGGCCTGTTACTTTTGGCCTACTCTGTTTCATGATTGCATTCATGCCGTGAAACGATGTGAGCAATGCCATCTCTATGCCAACAAAGCCCGCACTCCCCCCGCTCTTCTTCACCCAGTCATCACTGTAGGCCCCTTTTGTAAATGGGGCATCGACTTTATGACTTGTAATCCCCCATCCAGCAATGGGCACAAATACATCGTTGTCGCTGTCGATTACTTCACCAAATGGGCCGAAGCTATGCCCACCTTCAACAACACCGCTGACACAGCAGCGCGTTTTTTCTTCAACCACGTCATATCCCGGTTCGGAGTACCACTCCAACTAGTTTCCGACCATGGGAAACATTTTGAGAATGAGATATTCATTGAACTCTCATCTTGGTTAGGCTTCTCTCATGAGTTTGCCTCACCATACTATCCTCAGTCAAATGGACAGGTCGAGGCAGTCAACAAAGTCCTCAAGACCATGTTACAGCGCACGGTTAATAAACATAAAACCAACTGGCATCATATGTTATTTTCCATGCTATGGGCTTATCGAACGACAGTAAAGACCGCCACGGGCTTCACACCATTTCACTTAGTCCATGGGGTCGAGGCAACACTTCCCATCGAGTGCGAAATTCCCACCCTTCGCACCGCAATTGAGCTTTTACCTGACACTGCTCCAATGGAACAATGCTTGCTGAACTTGGAGTCTCTGGATGAAGATCGTCGATCCTCATTATAGAAAAACGAGGCAGCTAAAAAATGATCAAAGGCTACCTTTGATCGCCATGTCAACCTTCGGTCATTCCGCGAAGGCGACCTCGTCTTGGCCTACGATATCGCTCATGATACCTTTGGCCACGGAAAATTTGAATCCCTCTGGCATGGCCCTTACATCATCCAACATTTCCTCACCAAAGGCGCATACATCCTGGCCTCCCTCGAAGGCCTCACGCTCAAAGAACCCGTCAACGGGTTATACCTCAAAATTTTATACTTAAACGTAGTCACGCTACTTTAGGTTATTTTTCTTTTCTAGCGTTTTTAATCTTTTTTCCCCCATCTAAACTATCCTTTGTGCTATTGACAGATGAATCCTCCACCAGCTTACCACATTGGTTACACCGACGATGCCAGCCGTTGGACACAAAATCTCGCTTCAGCTGCTTGGGCTCTCTACACCCCTTCACATGAAATGATACATTCAAGCGGCATATGTTTGGGGCCAGCAACCAATAACCAAGACGAATACACTGCTGTCATTGGCCTCCTGACCGACGCCCAGCATCATCATATTCGTCACCTTAGTGTTCGCCTCGACTCTCAACTTGTCGTTCTCCAACTTAACAATGTGTACCGTGTACGCGATCCGTGCCTCTTTCGCAAATACCTGTAGGTTAGATTATTATCTCGACATTTTGATTCCATTACATTTACACATATTCCAAGAGAATTGAATCAAACAATAGATTAAATAGCTAACATGGTGCTAGATTGGCATATATCACATCAAGCTACACATACATAAACATCTCACATATCTGTCACAACATATAGATAGAATCAACATCATCCACATCAACACAAAACACACATGTAAAACACATTTGGATCCAACAAACATGTATACTCATATATATATATATATATATATATATATATATATGGGCCCTTCAATCCACCCGAATGTTTACATACACAAAAATACATCGGCCCACAGGCCTGTGCCACATCATGGTACAAAAATCGGCTCACCAGCCTATCAAAAACAATATACAATACAATCAGGGGGCCTCTATCGCACCCCCAGTTTCCCCTCCCTCAGGAGGAGGTGGTGGCCCACCCCTACCTGCCCCAGGCGGTGGTGGTGGCGCACCTGCAGGACACTCCTGCCCCGGCGGCAGGCGCCCACTAGTCATAGCGGCGAGCACAGCTGCTCGTCGCATGATGGACCGCCATAGTGGCGGTAACCCGATACACTGCTCCAAGAACTCCTCGTCCTGGATACAGATCCACATGCCCTCAGGCACATCCCAAAACACCGTCTCAAACCGACGGAGTATATCATCCAACTCCCCTCCGGCTGCCGCCGGAGGAGCATGAGATGGCCCCGCACCAGGGTCATCAACTCAGAGCCTCCTCACCGGTCTTGCAGGATCTGTAAGTCATCCCGCAACCTCATCCCATCCGCATCTCTCTCCACATGGAGGTCTCCCCTCTGGCTGCATTGACGGCCTGTACAACTCCACCTCGCGCCCACGAGGTGCCAAATCTGCACATGCACAAAACAAGCAACAACAGATGGTATCAGTGTCTATACATCAAACATATGCACTGATATATCAAAATCACAACATATAAATACATAACATACCTCTATGATCAAAAACCTCCCCAGGAGGAAATACCATGTCCGGATCTCCCCGGAAGTCTACCCCAGCATAGGGAAACTGAAGAATAACCTGCGGCATCTGTCGCCATACCTTCGCTACCTGCGCAGTAAAGTAGTGCCCGCCTTCGCCACCACCGTGGCGAACCAAAATCTATGACCACCGCCTCAAGCACGACTCTCGTACCCCAGGTACCTCCAGTAGCACCCTCGGGCGCAGCATAGGCACCCTCTCCAAGAAAAAGTCTACCAGGATGGAGCCAAATGCAAACTCCCCGGCGCCTCTAGACTGGCAATGGTCCAGCTGCGCGATCATCTATGCATATAGGGTCAAACCCCAGGCGAATAGATCACGACCCACCACTACCCTCTCCATCAACATCATCTCGCCACCACTAATCCGGTGGGGCGTTTGGGATCCATACACCCGAACTATCATCGCTGTTATGTAACGATGTAGCAGGGCATCTATCCCACTAATGTTCACTGCCGACCTAGTCATATAGTACTCGTCCGAGAAGTATCGCTCGACGATCATCCGCAAATGCGTGTCCCTCGGCAGCACAGGGTCTGCCGGCAATGGTGTTCCCCGGAAGGGGAGCCCCGTAAAAAAATAGATGTCCTCCACCGCAGTAAAGGCGATCTCCTCTCCTCGCATGAGGAAGCAGTGTCGATCGGGGCTCCACATCTCGATCAGAAACTGGAGCAAAGACTCCTGTGACTGTATCAAAGGACACTCAAAAAAACTTTAGCAACCCACTGGCTGCTAAATATGCTCGAACTGCAGGCCTCGCATTGTCCACAGCATCTCGCAGCTGCGACCAGTCCCGCTCACGCCACCGTACATCCATGATCCCTGCTCGCCGCCTGCACACAACCCAAAGTCCTATATTAGCTTAGGTAATCATCCAATACATCAAATAAGATAATTTTTTTACCCTGAAACCATGCCTCAAAGGCGCGGTTTTACCACCCACAGGCGCGCATACATGCACACATGTTCACTATACAGGCGCGCATGCGTGCGCACCTGTTTTTCCAAAAGGCGTGCTCATAAGCGTGCCTTTTCACCATATAGGCGCGCTCTAGGGCGCGCCTGTCATACCCACAAGCGCGCTCTTAAGCGCACCTGTTCACCCCACAGGCGCGCACTCATGCGCGCCTGTGTACCCCACAAGCGCGCCCCTAGGGCGCGCCTTAAATTCCTACACACGCGCCTTAACGCGCGCTTACTCCGTGTATAGGCGCACACATATGCGCGCCTTCCACTGAGTCTCCCATGCATGTAGGCCCATCCTCTACCCAAAAACCCCCTAAAACTCCTGTACGACCCCCCGTACCTACCCTGCCAATAATTGGAAACCTATAGCTATGCAGGATGTTCAGACCACTAACCTGAAACTCGCACGCCGTGAATCGGATACCTCGTGCTCTCAGAATCATGCAATCTCCTCTGAATCTGCTCGGAAACTCACTGTAGCAGCAGGTACAAATGAGGTGGCAATGTGGGCCCTACAGCTATATATAGGCCTTTTGCCAAACTTCCACTCACCATTCCGGGAGCCCACGGCGTCCATTTTTCGAACCGTCTTCAGCCACGGGATCAACGTCCCGCCACCTACATCATGACTATCCCTGGGCCACTTTTCATCCTAAGCCCCCGGGGCGCCTTTTTTTCATATCATGGCCAGGTACGCACGCACATTGTCACATTTATCTCATACATGTTCATATTTGTTATTATCGTCAGATATGGTTCACTTTGGGTATTTGGTTGTTCTGTGTGCAGGTACTTGGTCATCATCTCTTCACATCATTCCTTCAGGTATATATTTAGCACTGGCATGTAGTCTCTCCCGCTGTATTGCATTTACATTCCCCGTCACACCCCCTGATTTTGGCCTTTAGGATACCCATTTCCGGCTCTGCAGTACTCACACCTCCATTTGCTTTTTTGGTACTGGTACCCAGTAGTTTTCTTACCCACATGAGTTGTCTCATTCATAGCACCTCTTTGCACTTTTGACACTCATGTTGTTCTTCATTACCCTCTAGGGATGGGAGTCCCGGTACTCTTTCGTCATGTTGCGAATTAACCATATACTTCTTCTCCTAATTTTTCTAGCTTCCCATATGGACTCCCAGCACATCACTTTATGATTATGTTCTTTTTTACCTGCACCTCCGCAGGATCATGAACCCACCATTTCATTCACCATCAGTTTGCCCATCTGTGAACCTATCTTCGTTTCACCTACCTCATATAGAAACTCGCCAATGGGGCCCCCACCCTTCATCTGTTTTCCAAGAAATTTCTGCCCTCCCTGGGGCACTCATTTCACACTGGGGCACCCGTTTCTGTATTTGTACATCTTTCCCAAATTTATTCATTCTTTATTGTACAAACGCCTTTATTTTCCGCAATTTACTTTTGTCATCACCGTTGGTGACCTGCTTTCCTTTTGGCCACACGCAACCCATGTCACCCTTGGTTGGAGAATTACTTTTCATTTACCCTCGCCGACATCGTCTATATCTTCAGAGTACTACCCAGGTCACTTACCATTTATCCTCTGAATTTGTTCACCTTATCCCGCCTCTGGCACAACTTATCCTCGGTCTTGGCGTCCCCCTGACACTCGACCTTGTCACACGGTTGCGGCCACTGTTTGTCTCATACATTCTCTAGCCAAGGGCAGTCTTGAGTCTTCCCACTTCTTGACTTCGTCCATGTACCTCTGCCACTCCCGCACCACAGTAGATCCCATGAAGCCCCTTGCTTCTGGGAGTCACGTCTTCCTTTTGTCGACATCAACATAATTTTCCAGAAGGGCGACATTATCTTGATTCTAATTTCCCATTTAATGAGAGATCTCGGACGACACAGGGGGAAACACCATTGCTCCCTGCTGTCGTTGACCCCCATAACATTCGACGCCAACACTTTCTCATGTTGTAGTGGGTCTTACTTCGCGACTATTGCGGTTTTTATTATCACTTGCTGAAGACCTCTGAACTTGGTCGGGCCACCAATGCCCACATCACCGTCACTATTTATTTTTGCGACCGTTACCTATGGTTCAGAGTATGTTCCTTTGCATACTTGTATTTCGCCTTTATCATTCCGCCCCCGAGGGCGCTGCAGTTGTCTACACCAACATTTCCGGCATATTTTTTCAGAGTTACATCATACGAGCATGGGGCATGCCCGCCTCGTTTGTACACAGTTATATAGTGTTACGCACCTTGTAGAAGTTCGGACTCTACAGGTCCCTTTCTTCTCCAAAGGATTGCTCTACACGGTCCCATGCTTGCTCTCCCTTAAAACACCATTCTCAGTAAAAGAAACATTGATGGATTTCGGCTATACGTTTTTCTCCTAACCTCATCCATCAGGGGGCATCTGTTATCACTGAAATTTCATCCGCACACGGCGACAAGAACTCCGCATCGTCAAAACAGGACTGGAGTCAATCATGGCATAGGATTAATTCCACAACATTGAAAAAGGGTCAAAAAACTATACAAATGACCAAAAATTTGAAAGGCGCTTTACATCATCTGGGTGCACGCGCGCATGCATGTAACAGAAACATACAAAGCGCGCATAGGTGCAAAAGGTGCGTCTGTTGGGAGAAAAACCCACGCGCCTGCTAAACGACGCATTTATTGAAATTGGTCGGCCTCCCAACCACTAATGGATCAGCTCCCAAGTCTATTTGACACCAAATCCGAGCTCAATCCTCATGGTGGGTTGGTCAAAGACCTAATTGTGCCCTAAAGAGCCCCTTTTCACATTCTAAAGAGGTTACATAATGATCCAATGCTTGGATATAAAAATCCATGAATGACCACCATTTTCTCAATGAATTATTCATACTGTTATGCTCCTGAGATTGCTAAGGACCCATTCTTTGACAATAAACATTACAAGTTGCATTTCATAGAGCTATTCACCCCTCACTTGAGTGAATAAGCTTGGATTTCTTTCACCCACATTTTCATCTTTTCATTGTAAAGGAGAGCAAGCTTTGAGGGCCTCAAGAGCCTTCCATTGGAGAAAGAAGGGACCCAAGTCCCCTTTCTTCTTTGTGCCTTTGGATTTCATCAATAAGATCAGCTTATACATTGGTGATATTGGTCCATTTTTATTTATTTTTCATTGTTTCATATGCTCTTAGTTTTAATTAGTTTTAGTTTGATTTTTGTTTATAACTCTGTTGTTTCTCTTCCTAACCCTTTCCTTTCACAGCTGTCATGCCTAGCAGAGCCCAACTGGGCATGTAAGCACTCTTAATTTTCTCACCTAGTGACGAATTGGGTGCAAACATGACCCTCCCCTTCAAACAAGTGTTTTCCTAGACACTTGAATAACCACGGGTTTTTCTGCATGAAGAAATCATCTTCCCATTTCTATGGGGAAATTCCCCCTAAACTAGGTCTAAGGAATAGGTAGAGTGATAAATACCTTAAAATAATGACTTATATCTAACTTACCCCCCAAAAATCTAGACTAAGTGATAAGAGAAAGAGAGAAGATAAGGTTAAGAAATGCACCTTGAATACTTACGGTTGATGTAGACCTCTTCCACTTGTTGTTTCCTCTTAATCACAAATCTCCTCCCAAAGATGACCTGCAAGGGGTTAAGAATGCAACACAACATCATATACAATATCTAGAAATCACTTAAAATCCCAAATATATATGTAAATGATAAAAATAGACAAGAACACGTACACATAGGGTTTTGTGACAAAGATAATCTCTTTTGTTCATATACAATATGAAAGGTTACAAAATTTTCTTGCAAACACCACTCTACGAACCAAGTCCGAGCTCCCCTTTCATGGCTCCAAGTGCATCAATCCCACATAGAATTCTCACAACCAACATGCCATCAAGGGAAGAAGGAAAGGTTGCATAGGGAGAATGGATGGAGGGAAAAGATAAGGCTAAATCTCAGAGAAAGATGCAAAACTTGGGCAATGAGAGGGAAATGATTTTGGAACAGTTTTATTATTCTCTTATTCATATATCTAAATGATTCCCCTAGACCTATTTTTTATATGAGAAAATATGTTTATTCGGTTTGGGGATGGGCTACAAGGGGTAAAATGGTTAGGAAACCCTCATAACCCATAAACTCCATCGAAATCCATCGAAATCCATGCAATTTATATTTTTTACAACTTTTGGAGGTAAGCGTGGGCTACTTAGCATGCAAGAAGCATATGTATGTGGGATAAATAGAATGAAGCACGTGTGTGTACAAAGAGAAATAGAGAAACCTCAACAATATGTTTGACAAAATATCCAAATGGATGGGAAAATGTCTTGGATACATAGATGTGAAATTTTTTGACTATAACAGATGTCCCCTAATGTGTGAGGTCAAAAGAGAAACTGATGGCCGAAATACATTACAATATATTTACACAATGGGAAGGAACATATTCAAGTGAGCCAGAGACGAGTGTTTGTGAGCGTGTCATCAAAAAAATAATGATAATCTCTCTTAGGAGGGCATACCCATGCTCAGGATAAAATAAGCATGGATTCCAATAAAATACACTGTAGATCCATGTCATATCAAATAATCATGACTACAAGACAAGTATGAATGTATATATAAAGTGTAGCCACAAACAATACACAATGGATCTACTTCTCAAAATCATCTGAAGATATACAAGTACAATGTGATATGCATCTTTATGAAGTATCAATTCCTCTAGCTGGAGATGGTAGCTTCATAAATCAAGAAATATCTTCAAGGTATTCAAAACTTAGGTAGGAGTATAATAGGAGTGTAGGACTCACTACCCTGAGATCTTCGACAAATAGTCATTGAAAGACTAGAAGAACTTGAACAATAGGTACCGAACTTCGTTGATTCTGAATCTGAACATGACTGGATACTCGGGATGGATGACTCATGAAGGTCAAGAGATCAAATGCAGAATGCCAACTCGGGTTGGAAAAAATTCCCTTGGACAAAAGAACGACAAAATGATGAGACTCAAGAAACGTATTATTGACATAAGTTTGCGATACACGAGGCATCACAAACTCTCCATATGTTTGGAAGAGTAACCAAATGGAAGAGTACACAACTATATGTAACACGAATATATTCCTAAGGCCATGCTATATCCCAATGCTTGCAGAAAAAATGGAAGGATTTGCTTTGTCCAAAGGAGACTATATTGTTGCCGATAAGAGAGAATGTATATCTCATCCTCTCTTTTTGGAATATTTGACTTTTACAATTTTTTAACGAGCTTGAAAAAGAATAAGATAATGTTACATTACAAAGGAGGAACGGGTGTCATGAGAAAGAAAACTAGTTCCAAGTGCATGGAACATACTAATTCTCAGTGAAAGGAGACACGTGAAGGATAAGGACAATTAGGAAAATTCCTCCATGGGTCAAGGTGTCAGGTCACAAGGGAAAAAAGTGTTGCAAGGCTTGCACCCAAGGAATTCTCTAAAGGTTCAATAATAAAAACACGAAGTTGACATTAGGAAAAAGACACAAGGATTATGTTAAGCCCTAAATAGTGGCACATTACCACTTAATTGGGGAATATTAAATTAGTAATGTTATTTTATTTATTTCGGCTTGGGTCCATTAATTGTAATTGTACTTCCTAGTCTCCTATATATACCAAGGAGACATTTTCATTTGGAATCATCTTGTATTTGGAAATTTATGTGGTGTATAAGGAGGTTTCCCCTCGAAAAGGATTATTATCTAAAATTTTATCTTCTTCAACACGTCAAGTACTTATTCTGAGGTTTTTCTATGCCATATTGATATTTGGTTCTTAACATTTGGTATCGGAGCTCAAGGTCTTGGGGTTTCGCTGCTACATTTGAGACACCTTGGAATTTTTGCTATAATTTTTTTTATGCGATGTTTCGGAAGGAAACCCTTGGAGGATATTTAGTAGATGGATCAAGGTACATTTCTTTATAATTTCATCTCCTGAGGCATTATACTTTTGGAGATACAACATGTGTAAGATAGGGTTCTAGAATCATCCCGAATTTAGTCATTGTGGAATTTTTGTTATGAAATTGTTTCTGTAACTTTTCAGACTTTGAAATCCATAGGATATTCACATAAATTATTAAGGTATCTGTGATAAAAATTTCATCTTCTGGGTCATCCTAAATTTGTATATACACCCTGTGAAATATAGGGTATCTGACTAGTCCTATTGAATATCCTCAAGAGGGTGTTCCGGTTAAAAAAATCATAAATTATTCCTTGAGTATCCAAATTGAGTGAGACTAGTTACATTGGATAGTGGACAATGTGTAGTATTTCTGGTACAATTTTCAGAATTATATATCAATTATTTTGTGTGGGGCACTCTATACAAGTGATATCTCTAGGAAAGGAAACAAATAAGAAAGTTGTGGGGAAGTTACAAGAAATTCCCCTTGGCATATCCAATTTTGATTAGACTTGTGGTATTGCAGAGAAGAAATATCAGAGAAATACAAAAAAAAAAAAATTCATACCTAGAAGGAACGAAATTTTATAGATACAACAAAAGAAAGATTGTCTAGCAAAACCACCTCAAAATCAAGGTTTAAAGTGATACTTGGCCAACATGAAACCAAAAAAGGGAACTTCTACACGGAATAAGCCTCCATAAAGTCCTACTTGGACTCTTGATGAAGGTGAAAAAATGTGTAGGGAAATAAATGATTTACAAAAGAAGACAACAAAAAATTATGAACTACAAGGGATGATGGATTCAACATAAGATAAGTTGGAAGACATAATGGATACTAAGATGGATGGTTTAAAAAGGGAGATCATGGAAGGATTGAAACATTTCCTAATAGAGAGGACACCTGAAAGTGAAAATGTATCCCATGAAATTCATGATGAGGACACAAAGAAGATGAATCAAGAATGGAGATACTCTAACCTTGGGTTGAAGACCAACCACTTTCCTAAGATCGATATGATGAATTTTTATGGCAAGGACCCAATCACATGGATACTTCAGATGGATAAATTATTTGATCTACATAATGTGCCACATACACAAAAGGTATGGATTGCTTCTTTATATTTAGAACCCAATCAATTTGTGTGGTATCGATGGCTTTGTTCTCGCAAATCACTCGTCACTTGGAAAATTTTCACGGA
>ML777848.1:1066211-1085372 GCA_009831015.1 Picea engelmannii | reverse complement strand
TATAAATAGGGGTAGACAACCCATTTTAACCATTGCAAATTGGAAAATAACCAAAAAGTAAAAAATCCCTCTTCCTTAAAACATGAATTCAAGGAGCTATGGTGGATGAAAAGTCTTCAAACCCAAACCAAGTAAGTACAAATTACCTTCCCCATCATTTCAATTGATCATTTGTTGTTTATATATATTTTTATAAGGTGCGTGCACTAAGGATAAAGTTAGGTCTGTGTGTATGCGGGCTATCCATGCCCAACACGCATATATACGTGGGATGAAATATACTTAGCATGCATATATATGTGACTGTCTTAAAGAAAACCCACGTACATCTATTCAAAGATTTCAAAAAATTGGAAAAAGGGACTAACCTCAATTGTTTTATGCAACATGATGTATGTACATTGGTGAGAGAGAGAACATGAAGAGTTAGACATCTTGGTCTAAGAGGATCCAGAGGCCATTGCTATGTTAAAGTAGTGTGGGATATGGAAGTTATTTCGTTGCCCATTCACGAGGGCACAACCCAGGCTACTCAATCATTTGATAGAATATTAGAACCCGAACGCAGAGGCCTTCATGCTAGAGGGCCAATCATTGAATCCAACTACCGAGGATATATACATTTTGAGCAGTCTCTCCAGGAAGGAGGAACTGGTTAACTTGAGTACATTTCCTCCAGGACCACAGAACATAAAGGATTATATTGGCATGTATTGTGAGGCTAGAACTGAGAAGGTAGGCTCTCAAGTTCCAATTCATAAGAGAACAAGCCTCAAACTGAAGATAGTATTGTATATGATTGGGAATATCACAAGCTTTACAACACTTCATCAGGCTTCAGGTGCACAAATGAATTGTGTATCTCAATGCTTATAGGCCACTATATTCTACTAGAGCACCATGATGCTCACATGTATGAAGAAAAACTAATCGACTACAAAAGAAGAACAAACAAGAACTTCAGGTTTGGTACCATGTTATGCACTTTATTTCTTGAAAGAGTGCCAAGCCTTAGTCCACGAGAGATAGTACGAGGACATATTGCCTCCTTCCCAACATTATGTAGATGGGTGTCTTTGTTGTCTGAACAAGGTGCAGGGAGAGTCCAGGAGGATTTCGACGATAAGTTCTTTGGCTGGTGGGCCCATCAAATTCCTACGATCGAAGAATACCCCTACGTAGGGATTAGTTTCTTGAGGGACACTGATGTTTATATGCCCCCTGGCGAGGAGCGCAGAGAGATAGGTACACATAATTTTTATGTTTTAAAGTTATTTTAGTTTTATTTTTTTAATATTATTCTTTTTATGGCAACATCAAAGTACTAACTTAGTAATATGTTATATACAGACGTGGTACCAGTACAACCAACCAACTTTTCCAGGAACAAGCGTCTTCCTTAAGAGGATGTTTTACCAGTAGAAACGGTAGGACAAATAGCCGAAGAGGTTGAAAGAGTACTAAGACGAGTGGAGAGGAACCTAATATATCTCAGTCATCCCGTGTCGATGGAAGAGATTGAGGACCTACCCTCGGACATGCAGTTTCATGTGGTAGGAGTACCAAAGACTTGGGTTTAGTTGTTTTGACATCTTGCAAACATCGTATTTCATTAAACTAGGGCCAACAGACATAGAACGTAGTTAGAAATGGACCTTTATATGTTCCAAGGGCATTCTTTTTTGTACTCTCTTATGTATTGAGGGCTTGATCCCAACAATGTATACTGACTCTATTTGAGGATTTATGGACCACTTTTGTACTTATGACATTATTTTTGGACACAATTATATATATACATATTTTTTCCTTATGGATTAAACATTTTTGTACAAATGTATTTACATATGCGTGTATGTGTGTGATTTTAATTTTATTTGTGTGTAATATTCCAATCTAATACATGATTAGAAAATGTATCAGTTAGTTGATTATATCTCCTAGGAACATGAATATAAGTAATATAATCAAAATAACATTCTAAGAGACATACCATAATGAATCGTCAGTGAAGGGTGGGATTGTAGACATGGTACACTCCATTTAAGTAAGACATGACCAGTTGAGCATATAGATAAACCCGGAGGTGCGAAATACCATTTGACAATGAATCATGCAATAATCCTATTACAACAATGTACTCAACAACATTATTGGTTGGTTCTCCTAGACAAATACCTCCATAAGACATTGACATACCAATGGGTGTGAAGATAACCCAAGATGCAGAAGCAGGCCTTCGATTATGTCGGATAGCGCCATCCGCGAACTTAACATAGACCTAAGATTCACTTGACATCTTCCACAGTGAAAAAAAGCACAATAAAATACACATCCATAGGACAAAAAGATTAAAATGTATAAATAAAACTATACATTATATACAATAATTCCCACTCAGGTGACCAAACTAAGCATGATACTTCTTAAGGTAGAGCCCATGTCTAGGCTCAGATAAAGAATTATCTTCGAAATCAACCAGTTGATAAGCACCTGTTTCTAAAAATTTCTTAATAATGAATGGTATGAACCACATGGGTTTGAATTTTCCTTCCCCAAGGTATATCTATCTTGTTCATAGACCAATACAAGATCGCCTTCAGAGAAAACTCTAGGGTGGACGAACCGATCATACTAACACTTGACACATTGTTTGTGGGCCCCGTTGGCCAAGGCTTCCTCTCGACGTTGCTCATTGAGATGCTCTCTATATAGAAGATGCTCTTCAAGTGGAGTTGTTTCAGGCAACAATTCTACTATCAACTTAAGAGAGGGATTTGGAATTCTATGGGAAAGACTTCCTCCAACTCGTAAACAAGTTGGAAATGAGAAAAATTGGTAGCAGTCTTTATTGAGTTTTGATAAGCCCAATGTTCCATGTACAACATCAAATTCCAATTTGACTTGGCCGAATTGATCGTTCGTTTGATGTAATGACACATGTGTAATGGCCCTCCCGTTTAGTTATGACAACAAGCCTCACATAACAAGTGAATTTTTTTATTTTTATTTTTGTGTGTGTAGGAAGGTAATAATGACATTATACTTAACATAGAAACATGATGATGAACACCACGCATGTAACTCACGTAGCAACAACCTAACGACCTAACATAAATGCACATTAAGAACCTATAAGCAAAGTACGACACTCAACCGATGAAGAAATAAGAATGACTACCTACCCGTCCCACCCTGCAATGGTTAGGACCTTTAGGACACATAAGTAACACTCAAGCCTAGGTTCCCATCGATTTTGACCATTTAAGGTCTCAGGGCTGGTGACTATTCTGAGGAACAAGGAGGTGTCTACATCCCACCCGACACAAGCAGACCAAGCCTACTAAGCTAAGGAAAAACATCCTAACAACCCAACATTAATTACACAAGTAGCTAGAACCCTTATAGTGAGCAAACCAAGCACATTACAAAACCAAGTACAACATTAATTAAAAATAACAAAAACACCCTCACCGGGAAGTGCAAGCTAAAAGCAACTTCATTCAACAACCCAACCCATCACCCAGACTAACTAGTCAAGATTACCATCTAAAGAAACATGGGTTACCATTCTAAATAGGGAACGTCTAAATGCAATTTGTCTTTGATGTTCAATCTAATGTACTCTTATTACAATTCAATTTTGAGAAATTCTAAATTATAAAATGTCATCAAGGTACCATCTACCTTAGCCAAAAGTGCACATCACTTAAGCAAGTCTGACCTTCAAATTAGAAGCCCAGCCACACAATTCTTCATCAAGTGAGGATTGACGTTCGACTTGCAAACGACATCCTCATCACTGTTAAAATGCTCGAATAATAATAATCTTCCATACCATAATATAATTAATATAATAATGCTACCAATATTAAACTCAAGCATAATGCTTCAACTCACGCATAAATTATAATTTAACACACTAAAATGACTCAAGCCATTGATATTACACTCAACATATCGCAGGGCATTAAAATATAATTTAAGCATTTTTAAAGGAATTCATGCGATTAATATTCACTCCGGAATAATGTGGTGTATCCCTTATAATTTAACACATTAAAAATTCATGCCATTAATAATACACTGACACAATGTAGTGTATTCTTTACACTGTATAAATATAATTTAAACACCTTAAAAATGATTCCTTTACTGTAATGATGCACCTTCATAATGCGTAATATTAAACTTAGACATAAATTATAATTTAAACAACTAAAATGATTCCAGCCATTGATATTACACTCAACATATTGCAGGGTATTACTTTCACTGTATAACATATGATTTAAGGAATTTTAAAAAGGATCCCTTACTGTAATGATGCATAGATCAATCATAGTCTTGTCTAGTTAATGCAATGACACACAGGCGTAAAGATTCCCATCGAGAGTTTAAAATGAAACTATCCAAGGATTTAAAGGAAACACCATAATTAGAAACACTCATGGATAAGAGTTGGCAGGGCATTGGTAAAGGTACGCAGCAATAAAAAGGAGGTCGGGAGGAAGGTAAGAGCATCATAACGCACAGAGGGACAGAGGCAGTTTCACTGAGTGAGGGGAGAATGTTAGCACAAAGCATTGAGGAAGATTCGTTGTGTGAAAAGACAAAAATGAAAATCCAGGTAATCTTCTTTTTATCTTGATGGTAAATAACAAATGAAATTACATGCAATATCCAAAATCAAAAACGAATATTACATGCAATCCCCGAAAAAAAACCGAAGTTGCATGCATCCCAATATCAACCGGCAAGGCAAACTCAAAATTGTTGTGTACAAAACATGAAAGCCAGGTCTTATCTGAAGGAAAGCTACAGGAACACAGTCCATCATTTAAAGGAAAAACATAATCATAGCTTGAAGGAAAAACTGGTCATTTAAAGAAAATTTCAGTCACATTAACAAGGGCATATCGTGGTCAATTAAGGAAGTGACCGAGTCATTCGTTTAACAACAAATCGAGGGCATGCAACAACCAATTTATTCAATCTCCCTAGCATCCATTCGAGGGCGTTTTCATCATCTCCGCCATTCATTTAAAAGTAAAAAAAAATCGTGGGCAATCAATCGGAAAACGATCAACCTTTCGAAGGGAAAAACATGGGCATTCAACAACCACTCAGTAATGTATATATAAAATCATAGCCAAATATTCCTATCTAAATCACCATCCACAAATAAATTGCTAACCATTAAAATTAGAATCTGGCCTTCCAGTAAATACATGCAATGTTGAGTTTATGAAACATAGAGTCAGAACGCAGAGTAAAACAAGAACACTCTGATCAAGATAAAACACATTCCTCAACTGTAAAAACGTCTTAAATCAGGGTAAAATAATTCCATCTCTAGATAACACACAAACATCATTCATCCTAGAGCAGAGGAAACACTTTACATGTGTTACATATTTACTATCATTGAGGTAAGATTCTTACAGCCATTACATAATGACAATCGTTGAAGAAATACTTTTTGTTTTCATCCATTATCTATTTAAAATAGCAGAGGTAATATATATATATATATATATATATATATATATACATCTATTTCAAAATTACCATCGCAGAGGTAAGGTTTTTACATCCATTACATAATGACAAAGAAGAATAATAATAAAAAGTCAATCCACATGAAACAACCGCAGATAGAAGTTAAATGCTTTTCACATCTCGGGATACCAATATAAAGATGCTGACAATAGTAAGAGAATGCCTGGGCCATAAGGATAACTCGTCGAAGGGATCACATGGATTCTATCAGTCAAGGCGTAGAAAAATAAACAACAAGGAAGCAAGATAATCCATACGCAGGGGTCGTACTAGAGGGCGCAAGTCAAACAATCAGGCAAGGACAACAATAGAGGTAGACGACTGATAGGCTCATCCTTTGCTTCACCATCCTTTCATAGAAAAGAAGGGCATTGAGATCCATAGGTCTTTTAATGCGAAGGCAACGACCGTAGATCAGGCTCCTAGCCGACTGCTCAGGCAAGGACTGGCGAGCTAGGGACGAAAGGCAAAACAATCGCATGGATCACAGTCCTCACCATAGGGTTGTCAAGTCATGTGGGGAACGAAGGCCATGGGAGTCAACAATCATAAAGCTAGGCTAAGAAAAGTTACAGTCATCAACTTAAAAGAAATCAGTTTACTCTTATCAATAAATAATCAGATCCAAGAATAAGTCCTAATACAATCTACCATTCAAATGAAGAAAGTGTACCGTTGTGTGTTCACCCACCCTGATTGACGTCTGCGCACTTCATGCATCTCCCACTTATCGACTGTCAAGACTTCACCATTACCTCCCAGCCAATGCTAGGGTTACTATTCTTTGCCCTTATCCCCCCGAGCCGCAAAGGGGCCACACACACTATCCAGATATTTAGACTAGCATCCAACTCACTTCGCAAGGTCGAGATACCACTCCTCTCCGAGTTGGGTATCCCAACTCCCACAAGTAAATCAGTCAAGTAGATATTTCTGCAGCATAACGTTACGCAAACAGAAGATCCCCTTCATCCTTCTCATTCCTTCATTATATAGAGTTTCAAATTTCCTTTCTTTCCTAAAATATCATTTAATTAAAGTTCTTAAAAATAAATTCCTAAAAATTCTTCTCCATACAAGTGTCACCCATCCCCTACATTCCTCCATTATTTAATTTCTTTAATTAATTAATTATCTTATTTCCCTCACCCACCTAGAGTTACTCCTAGAATCACTCCTAGGTGTCCCAAAATTCCCTTACAGGTTTTAAAGGCTTTCCCTATTATTAAATTGCTAATTCAGTTTAAATTGGAAAGCTCTTAAATGGTAGGTACTTTTTTCTAAGTTTGACTTTCCGCTTTTTCCCTTAAGTTCCCCTTTTTATGTTACCTCCTTTTCCTAGTTTCCTAAAAAAAATATTTTCCCTCTTTCCTTTTTTTTTAATTAGAACTCAAAAAGGCAGGTGTGGAATTTAACCCCTTTTCCCCTTTTATCATTAACTTAGTATATTTTAAATTATCACAAGATAAAACAATTAATTCCCTCTTTGCATTTTATTTCCATAGATTTTATTTTTTTATGAATAAATTAAATTTCTTACTCCCTTCATGTTACAAGATTTTACGAAGATCATAATTATTATTTAAGTTGTTTTTATTTTAATTATTATTAGTTTATTTCTTTATTTTTTATTTTTTAAAGGTAGACCAAATTTTATCACTAGCGTAATTTAGACTTAGACCTTAAATTTCGTACTAGGCGACATTTAATTAGCGAAATTGTTTTAAAATTTACTTAACATGTTATTCATCTTAAGGCCATCTAGATTCATCCCTCTATCATCAACAATGCGACGTTCCCTTCAGGACACACTAGGTGCTCCAAGGGTGCCACTCGCATCACTAGTTCCCTTGCGCGACGTGCTCCAAGGGTGCCACTTGCCTTAATATGTTTCCTTTGTGTGACATGCCCTTCAGGACGCACTATGTGCTCCAAGGGTGCCACTCGCCTCTTCACTGATTTGGTAGACATCAATAACCCCTGGAGTTAGCACTCTGCCAGGTGAACTTGTGGGAGAAAAAGGGCCTCTAAGGAATAAGGCCCCCACCTTATTGCGTGCCTCTTAGAATCATCATGAGCGATTGTCGGAGTCTGCCCTCATGGCATCGTGGGTCCTCTCGAACTAGGTAATCGTTAACCTACGGTTCGAGCCACAAGGAGAATGCTAGTAGGTTGTGGCAGGGCTGTTGTCCACACCTCTCCCTTTACTCCATATGTGAGTCTGGTCAGCAAGCTATCATCAGCCTGCATCATCAACAAATCATGTTCGAATATATCCATATCATATCATCTAATCATATGCACTAATATCACAATAAAACAATCAAACCCCAATGGTACACTCCCCGACTCGATCCAGAGTCCAAGGGGTTCCATCGATGCCTTGGCATCCTCTAGGTCCGTAATCCTGCACACTCAGTAAAACTGAGTCAATAGCACCCATCTATGTCAAAGAGGTAAAACAACATGTCATCAACCCATAACGCCTCATAATCAAAATCAAAAGTTTTAATAGCATAATAATCCAGATCACTTGTGAGCAAGTGTCCTCAAAGAATAAGTTCACTCAATGCGCCAGAGTGGGATGTTACATACACCCCCTCTTGGTCTAAACTTCGTCCCAAAGTTTCACAGTATAAATGCCGAAATAAAGTGTATCACAGTATCATATGTCTATCTATCAAACAAAAATGGAAACTTCTGGCGCATACCATATGTGTCCTCCCAGGTCACCGAGTGCGGACTATAATTGTCCCACTGGACCTTGACTTGATCTACCATTCGACATCGTAGTTGTCGAATGTGATGATCCAAGATGTGGACCAACTTAGCTGTGAGCACTCCCTCGTATGATACCGGCAAGGAAATCATGTCAATAACATGTGTAGGATCACTAATATAATGTCTCAAAATAAATACTTGAAAAACATCGTGCATATGCCTCAAAGAATCAGGCAAGGCTAGTCGATAGGCCATGGGCCCCTTTGTCTCCACAATCTCGAAAGGTTCCACGAACCTAGGACTCTTATGCAGTTTAACCTGCAAGAAGACTCGATCGTTGACCTCGTAACTACGGTCGACATGGTGTGCATCGACATAACTCTTCTATCGATCCTGTGGTTCTTTAATCCTTTGTCTTATTGTTTTCATTTTCTCTTCCATTTCCTGGATCACTTCTGATCCCACCAGGACCCTATCCTCAAGCCGATCCC
The DNA here is from genome assembly GCA_009831015.1 of Picea engelmannii. Classification (NCBI taxonomy): domain Eukaryota; kingdom Viridiplantae; phylum Streptophyta; class Pinopsida; order Pinales; family Pinaceae; genus Picea; species Picea engelmannii. The sequence goes on along the minus strand of ML777848.1, from coordinate 1,076,598 downwards.
AACTCAAAGGCGTCCGACATGGTCTCCCGTAAATAAACTTGAAAGGCACCATCTTAATGGTGCTTCGATAACTGTTGTTGTAAGCGAACTCCACCAGTGGCAAGAATTCTTCCCAACACTTTTGTTGGTCCATCACGTACATGCGCAACATGTCCTCCAAGGTTTGGTTCATTCATTTGGTCTATTCGTCAGTCTCCAGGTGATACGCAAAAACTAAAGTTAAGTTCGGTTCCCAAGGCCTCTTGGAAACTCATCTAAAATCATCCAGTAAACATCGATCCTCAATCGGATATAATCCTCTTAGGCACACCATGCAAACTCACAATCTCACTGAAGAAAACTCTAGCTATGTCAGGTGCCTGATACATCGTACGCATGGGAATAAAGTGAGCACTCTTTTTCAGAGTGTCTACTACAATGAAAATCGAGTCATGTCTCCTTGCCTTCATTTTCAATCCAACAATAAAATCCATCGAAATAGCCTCCCATTTCGATTCTAGAATAGCGTGTGGTTGTAGTAATCCTACTGGTTGTCTATGTTCAACCTTTACCTGCTGACATTCTAGACATCTGGTCACATAGTTGACTATGTCTTCCTTCATTCCCTTCTAGAAGAATAAGGGTTTAAGGTCTTCCCTCATCTTTGTGACTCTCGGGTGAGCCATGTAAACCGCTCTATGAGCCTCATTCAGGATCAACATCCTCAACTCGTCGTTCGACGATACGTAGATACGATTTTTAAACCTCAATAAAACATCACTATCAAATGAAAATACTTCAAATCATGGTACCATCATTGTGTTTTGTCTGATAAAACCCTTGACCTATTTGTACCAGTCATCGTCATGCTGTAAAGTTAGAATCTTTTCATGCAGATTCATCTGAAGCGACAGCACCGAAAAGATGCATGGTCTCTGACTCAATGCATCCGCCACTCGGTTCACTGTTCCTTTTATGTAGGTAATCTCAAAGTTGTACTCGCTAAGAAATTCTGACAAATTCCATTGTCGCGCGTTCAGGTCGCTTTGCGTAAAAATGTGTTGTAGTCCACAATGGTCAGTCTTTAGTTCAAATTTTTGTCCAACAAGGTAGTGTCTCCAAACCTTCAAGGCATAAACAATGGCTAACAACTCCAAATCATGTGTCATGTAGTTCTCTTCATGCCTTCTCAGTTTCCTCGAAATGTAAGTGATCACTCGTCCGTATTGCATCACGACTCCGCCTAATCCTTCCTTAGATGCGTCATTGCATACCAAGAAGTTCGCATCCATGTCAGGGACCTTTAGTATTGGTGTTGTTGTCAACAATTCCTTGAGCCTCTGAAATGCTTCCGCGCATTTCTCGGTCCAAACAAACTTCTTGTTCTTCTTCTGCAACTCCGTGATCAGATTTTCTATCTTCTAAAATCCCTCGACGAACCATCGATAGTATCCTGCTAAACCCATGAAGATACGCACTTCTGGGGCATTCGTCGGTGCAGGCCATTCTACAATAGCCTCGAACTTTTCTAGACCCACGGAGATGCCTTCGTCGGAGATGACATGCCCTAAGTAGTGAATCTTCGTTTGATAAAATGCACATTTGGACAACTTCCCATACAATTTGTGCTCTCGCAGACACTGTAGTACCAAGCGCAAGTGCTCATCGTGCTCCTCTATCGTCCGAGAGTAGATCAAAATATCATCAATGAATACTTGGATGAACTTGTCCAAGTACTTGCGGAACACCCCATTCATCAAGCTCATAAATACCCCTGGGGCGTTTGTCAGTCCAATCGGTAAAACAATAAATTTGTAATGTCCAAACCTCATCTTAAAGGCAGTCTTAGGGATGTCATCCCCCTTGATCCGTAACTGGTGATACCTTGATCGCAAATCGATCTTGGAGAACACCTCCACGCCCTTCATTTGATTAAACAGATCATCAATTCTTCACAACGGATACTGATTATTGATCGTGGCCTTGTTCAATTGACGACAGTCAATGCAGAGCCTCCATGACCCATCCTTCTTTCGTATGAAAATAAGAGGTGCACCCCACGGTGACACACTAGGACGTATCAGTCCTAGGTCCAACAACTCCTCCAGTTGGATTTTCAACTCTTGTAACTCTGGGGTCGACATATGATAAGGCGTTCTTGCTATCAATTCAGTCCCCGGTTTTAGGTCTATCTTAAACTCCAATTCCCTCTCCGGTGGCATCCCGTGTAACTCCTCTGAAAACACGTCCAAAAACTCTCTCACCACCAGAAGGTGTTCTAAACCTTCTTCTACTCCCTTCTCATTTAACGCAAGGATCACATAAATCTTGCACCCCTTTCACATGCTCTTTCGAAGTTGCAAGGAAGAGATGAACCTTAGGGAAACTCCCTGGTTTCGGCCTACAATCACACGCCTCTGTCCCTCGTCATCGACCAAGCTCAACCGTTTCATCTTACAGTTGAGTATCGCCTCATACGATTCCAACCAATCCATACCAATCATGACATCATAAGATCCTAGGATCATGACGTACAGGTTGGACCTTGTGACAAACTCTCCCAGGTTAAGGACACAGCCCGTAACCTTTCCTCCAACCTTCTGTTTAGCTCCCGAAGCCATCTCTACGAAGCTAAACTTGTCCTGTTCAACTGCCTTTACCTTAATCCTTTTTAGCACTGCACCAGAAATGAAACTCTCGGTAGCACCGGGATCTATCAAAATACTAAGGGTCTGGTCAACGACGGTACCTATCATCTCAAGCACAGTCGACTAGTGCTCTGCCTGGCGGTTATTCATCATTGCATGAATTTGATGGGCCTTGCCCATATCTCCCACGGTAGTGGGTCCGGCTGATCTAGATGCTCTAGTCCTCTCCACTAGGCAATCGTGCTGGTAGTGTGGCTCCCCACACGTCCAACACCCCTTCTTCGACCTAGTAGTCCTGGTACCTGAAGTAGAAGATGATGGCCCACCAGCCTGGAACCTTGGTTTTATCTTCTAAACAGGCCTAAACTGTTTCTACTACGAGCGACGTTGCTATTGATGCTATGGTCCTCGATAAGGTGTCCTCTGCTGAGGCGTCGATCGTGAGGTGTAGTGAAAGTGGATCCCCTCTAGAAGCCACGATATCTCAGCGTATGTCTGGCTAGTGTCTGATGTTGTTGTTCTCTAGATGAAAACTGCCCTGTTGGTCTCACCAGAGTCCTGCTATGACCCCCGCTGATAAGCTCCTCCTCTACTATGAGGGCCTTCTGGACGACATCATGCAAGGTTTGAGGCATCAAAATCCTAACCTTTGCACGTAGGATTTCGTTAAGGCTGAACACAAACCTATTGACCTTAAGTTTATCAGTGTTAAGTTGCAGAGCATACCGGAGCAGATCCATAAAATGGGCCTCGTACTCGGGCACCGTACGACTGCCCTGTTGTAAGGAATTGAACTCATTAAGCTGATGCTCAATGAATTCCTCTGAAAAGTACCTCTCTCAGAACTGTTCCTCGAACAGTTCCCATGACATGTCCTCGACAGCCATGTTCAACTACGGTAGGAGGGTCTTCCACCATAGAAGAGCGCTCCCCTTTAGTTGAAAGACCTCCATGCGGACCTTCATGTTGGAGGTATAATCATGAAGTACGAAGCACATCGCCATGTTCTCCAACCAAGCCTCAGTGGATGCGCCATCCGAGGCACCAAAGAACTTGGGAAATTTTACCTTCTCGAGTTCATGGTGAATGCAACCAGTATTGACCGGAGTGCATGGTGGAACCTCAATGGGTGCCAGTTCTCTAGCCTCATCTCTATCTAAACGGCTGATCAGTGCCTCAGACATGCACTGAAAATATCTCATCATTTAGACTACATCACCAACTGCTATCTTCTCTCGTCCGAGAACCTTCTCATCTCCTTAGGGGTTAGACCCCTCAGGCATGGATGCTACTGGAGGCATCACGCCTCCTCCCCTAGAACCCTGTCATCTGCCTCCATGACGTCCTCTAACCATGATTACCTGCACGAATACAAGTCAAATCAATTAGCAATAGTATAATCAAAACATATTAACGAAATCCATAGCGATCCCAAGTCGAAGGTTGAACCGGATCTGATACCATGTGTAACGACCCTCCCATTTAGTTACAACAACAAGCCTCACATAACAAGTGCAATTTTTTTTTTTTTTTGTGTGTGTGTGCGTAGGAAGGTAATGATGACATTATACTTAACATTGCAACATGACGACGAACACCACGCATGTAACTCACGCAGCAACAACCTAACGGCCTAACATAAAGGAACATTAAGCACCTGGAAGCAAAGTACGACACTCAACTGACAAAGAAATAAGAATGACTACCCGATCATCCTACACTACGATGGTTAGGACCTCCAGGACACATAAGCAACACTCAAGCCTAGGTTCCCATCGATTTTGACCATTTAAGGTCTCAGGGCTGGCGACTGTTCTGAGGAACAAGGAGGTGTCTACATCCCGCCCGACACAAGCAAACCAAGCCTACTAAGCTAAGGAAAAACATCCTAGAGACCGAACATTAATTACATAAGTAGCTAGAACCCTTACAGTGAGAAAACCAAGCACATTACAAAACCAAGTACAACATTAATTAAAAATAACAACAACACCCTCACCGGGAAGCGCAAGCTAAAAGCGACTTCATTCAACAACCCAACTGTTGTAGGAAAATCTCCCTGCAGACAGGTAGATCTCCTCAAAGAGCTAGACTCTTAACTCTAAGATAGAAAGTGCTTATCATGGTCACTGACTTCCTTTTAGATCTAGATGGACTAGTGTGTGAGAAGGAAGGAGAAGAGGAGTACCTTTAATCGACGTTTGTCCCTCCATGCTCCGAGTTGAGCTCCAATCTTTCGCTCCTCGATAAGCCCTGTAGACAAACAAAGTACAACCACTTCCTACTCTATCAAGATTAGTCTGAAATAGTTCTATCTACTAAAGAGACAAATTCATGTGAGATTGAACACGAATTAGAAAGAAGCAGGCCAAGCAAATTATATTAATGAGGACAAAACATTGCTTACAACCGTAGATGGATTGCAGCAGTTCCGTCAAGTCCTCCTTGTCTACCCCTTGCTCAAAAGATCCATGATCTGAATGATGATAGCTTCACCAATTTATCCCTATGAGATCATAGGTCTCTTACTTCCAAAACATCTTTGTTCCAGCACTACTTATGAGATCATAAGTTTTGTGTGATTCTCCTTTTCTAGTCCCCTTTCACCATTATAAAGCTTGCTTATATAGCCTTGGAGAGGCTTTAACCACTTGAGATATCCTTGGGGAAGTTGAGGATTTTCCTCCTTTAGTTGAGGATCTGCCCTAAGATCATGGTTGGACTAGGGATTCGAATCCAACTGCCTTCCAAGAATGAAAATATCCTTCCCCTATTCATCTCAACAACTTAACTACTGCCTAGAATAGGTAGCGCTCCCTCGAAAGGGCCATCAGAGCATTGTAGCGCTCCCTAGTAGGATTTATGGGGGGCGACAACACTCTCAAAATCCATAGCACTCCCTCAAAAGGGCTAGAGGATCTTTATAACGCTCCCAGACAGTGTAAGGGGGAGCGTCGGCGCTCCCAGAAGAGGTATAGGGGAGCGTTCTCCTCCAAAACATAGTTTTTTGAGTGTTTTTAGATGGCAAAAGGTTTGTGAGCCTGTTGATTCATTTCTCCTCTTCCAAATCAAATGTTTGAGGTGTTTTAAGTGTCCTTCTCATGTCGTTATAGGCACGACATAGGCATCATGGAAGTATGATTCCCTGACACTTGCGACACTTGTGAGAAACATGCGACACTTGCGACCTTGTGAGCAAAATGCGACACTTGTGACCTTTGTAATGACAACACTTGCGACATTATCAAAGTGAGTATTTTTGATGTGTAACTAATTTCCCCCCAAAGTATGAAGTTAGAATATGAGAACTGATAATTGAAATGCTTTGTAGACTTTCAAGGAAGGGTATAGACTCAGAGAACCCGACGGAAGCTTCACACAAACATCCAACAAATATCATGACATGTTTCAAACCCAAGGCAGGCATACCTATGCTTGGGTGATCAAGACTTGCAAGATATGGCCGCCATAAAATACATTGCGGATCCATAATTGTATTAATAAAAAGGTATAGCCACCGAGGATACAATGTGGATCTATACTCTGATGACCTAAACTAATCGTAGCCACGAAGAATGCATAGTGGATCTACGAGATGACAAGAAATAGCCATGACCAATACAAAGTGGATCTATGTAACGATATATGTGTCATTGTTCAAGAGAAACTCCTTCACAACCTGGGCAAATTACATATCAAAGTGATCACTCAACCCAGGGTCTTCTTACCTATCCCAACGTAGTACGAATCTAACCATGTGAATAGATGTCCTGATGTCGAACATGGAAGAAACCACTTCATTACTGGTGAATGATGTAAACCGTTAACAAGTGCGAGGGAGATCACCATTGATGTCAATGATTCCCAAGGTACTTCTAGTACATTCCAACGAATGTGAATGGATGGGATGAAGTCGAACATCCGTGGAATCATTCAATCAGAGGTCAATGATGTAAACCCACTGTCGAATGTGAGGAGGCCTTCCATTGAGGCATGCTGTTCCTAAAGTACTAACTAGTTTCTAAGCCTAATTCCTGGATAATGTGTTGAGGTCGACAGGAATAGACTCGTTGAGGCAGGGCCTTGATGTATCCCCCATCAATGACACGAAACAGACATAGAGATGTAATTGGTAGATCAAAAGAAGATGGACTGACACAGGTTTTGAGGCAAGATATTTGTGATGGATGACTCTAGAGGTGGATACTTCCCTTGAACAATGAGGCACAACAGCAGAAACATGACACGGACCAAAACTTGATGATGCAGTGGATACTGTGACTTACGTCAGGTGACCCAGAGGAGTGAAAGAAACTCAAAGGATTGGCTCAGTGCAGAGGTTCGACGGATTAAAATGCGTGCAAAAGACAAAGTGTCATGTTCAAGGGCGACTCGAAGAGTTATTTGGTAGTATTAAAAAAAAACTTCTTGGCTTGCTTCTTTCAATTTTCCCCCCATCCAGATAGACGAGTACCTCTTTTTTATTTAATGAGCTCGAGGAGGATAACACATGCTCGATAAAACTCACCTTCGGTAAGTTCCTCTTCCTTTGTTTAACGAACTTGAGGAAGTAAGGGTTCGATCCCGTATGGGCCTGTCGATGTTTGTTTTAGCGAGTCCAAAGACAGAGAACTCGAAGGTTTTTCATGATTATAGAGTCTAGAGAAACACTTAAAAGAGAACTCTCTCAGTTCATTTTTCGTAGAGTAATCTGACGAGACTGAGAAAGATATAAACTATCGCTCAACAGACATTTTCTTCAAATACTTTAACGTGCATGAAGAGAACAAGGTCGCTCGGTAATCTTTTCATCTTTAGAGAGTCTGAAAAGAACTTAAAGGTGACTCCAATGTTGTCCTTTTTCGTAATGTTAGTCTCGCGAGGCCGAAAAAGAGATAAATTATCACTCGAAAGACACCCTTTCAAACCGTTTAACGAGTYGGAAAGGAAGCAAGATCACTCGACAATCTTTTCATGTTTAGAGAGTCTGAAAAGAGCTTAAAGGAGACTCCAGGGGTTTCCTTTTTCATGTATCCATACAGGTCCGAAAAAGAGATAAAAGTCTACCCGGATGCATTCTCATGTATTTATGAGCACGAGAAAGAACAAAGACTAAGCTCGGTATTCCCCCAGCTTGAAATATAGTGACTTAATTCCAGGATGATCGTCAAAGGATGGAGACATCCCCCCCAAGCTTCAATTCATTCACCGACTTTGAGGTTGTCACCAATTTTTGTGCTAGATGGAGAAAAAGGATACAGGTGGATGAAATGAAGGTTCAAAAATGAGACCTAACGAAAGACTTGACTCGACATCTACGAGATCTGGTGAAAGACTCAACTTGAGGGGAGAGGTGATTTTTTCATTTTTTAACAAGATTGACACAGGAAAAGAACTATGCTCAGAGCCTCTGCTTCATTTTTTAATGATCTTGCCACCGAGAAGAGAAACTATGCTCGTAGTTTCGTTTGGATCATGGCTTCCAAGAGGATAATGCTCTGGAAGGGTACTGTGTCAAAGGATAAAACGTGGTCATGGCCTCCAGGAGATCTTCGCTGGATGGAAGATAATCACTCGAGAAGGGACACATGTCGAGAGTTGCAATAGGAGGAAGGAGATCAGGCTCCAATAACCCTACATAAGAGATGACCACATCAACTACCAGATCCAAATCATCGGAAGTTAAGGTCATGGGAAACAATGCCACATAATTGACATGCGGCGGTGGCGATACTGTCTACATAGAGGAACCACTTAGGGAGGCAACCCAGTCAGGGCCGATGAATGAAAGTTGATCAATAGTCACAATTATTCCATCGTGAGGGAAAGATATCACACGGAAAAGGGTGGATACAAGAGCTTTCATAGCATAGACATAATCCCACCCAAGGAGTAAAGCGAAATCCAAGGGGTCTCGGACTACCATGACATCGATAAAGACAATTTTCCCTCCCAAAGTTACAGGAATCTGAGGAAGGATCCCTAAAGGTTGACTAGTTCTTCTGTTAAAAGCTAACATATTCTGTGTAACTGGTGCAAGCTGCGGACAACCCAAAGCATACCAAGCAACAAAAGACAAAATACTAATGGACGCACCTTCATCTATCAGTGTTTGAGGAACGTCCTGACCACAAACCTGTACTGTAATCTGGAAAGGAATGTGGGAGGGAAGCTGAGGTCTAATTAGCACACCCCAATAAAAAAAGATGGCTTCAGTACTTGGAGGGGGTTTCATAGGAGAAGGAGGAATACCCCCCGTCATGGTAGAGTCTATATTAACGAGAAAAACATGGGCAGTATTGGGTTTACTCTCTAGAAGGAGAGTAGGATCGACCGATGATTGGATCGGATCAACCAACGGTGGACTTGGATAGACCACTTTGGCACTCTTTAGAGGAAGAGTGGGACTGACTGAGGAAGGGACTGGATCAGTTACTTTGACATTCCTTAAGGGAAGAATGGGATCGACTGATGGTGAAACTAGCTCGACCACTTTGGCACTCTTTAGAGGAAGAGTGGGATTGACCGAGGAAGGGATTGGATCAGTCACTTTGACATTCCTCAATGGAGGAATGGGATCGATCGATGGTGAAACTGGATTGATTTCTTTGGCACTCTTTAGAGGAAGAGTGGGACTGACCGAGGAAGGGACTGGATCAGTCACTTTGACATTCCTCAATGGAGGAATGGGATCGATCGATGGAAAAACTGGATCGACCACTTTGGCACTCTTAAGAGGAAGAGTGGGATTGACCGAGGAAGTGACTGGATCAGTCACTTGATTTTTTGGTTCAATCGAGGAGGAAACTAGATTGACCACCTAATCAATCGTACTGACCGAGGATGGAACCGGATTGACCAGTCCATCAACCAATGATGGGTCGGAGGAAATATTATGATAACCTTTTGGAAGTTGAAGGTTTTCCAAAAAGGAAGAAGCCTCGTCCATGCGAGGACAAAGGTGAGAGTAATGATTACCTTTACATAACATGCAAGGGAACTTGACATTTTTCTTCTTCTTACCAACCTGAACATCACTAGTTGATGGGGTATCATCGACATGACCGACAAAGGCCGATGACGTGGAGGACTACATTTCTAAGACCTGGGTAAGACCGTGGCAATCCCTCAGAAAGTGGTTACCCTTACAAAGGCTGCAAGGGAATTTGGGTTTTGGATTCTTCATTTTAATCTTGTTGACCTCATCAACACTCCTAGTACTATTAACAGTAACTGGTTTCTTAGAGCCAACATCTGATGTTGTTGGGGCCTTTGTCATTTTCAAGTTCTTCTTCTTCTTCTCTTTCCATTTCTTCTTCTTCTAATCAACCTGGCTACTTTCTTTAGAGCTTTCACTAGGCGAAGAAGGAGAAATGGAAGGACACTTGATGGACGAAGAAGGCAAAAATTTGACATGAGGTTGATGTGTGGGTGGTGTATTGACATCCAAAGTAGTAGGTGCAACTGAAACATTGGGAGAATTCGGGATCACCAGAGTGGGGAACAACCAAACTGGTAATCCAATAGTGAGTCCTGGAAGACTCAGTGTGGAAACATATGGAGGACCAAAGTTTCCAAATGAAGGAAAGGTATAAGGTTCCCCAGAAGAAGGGGTTACTCCATTGGTACTCCCAGGATTCGATGCCATTAACACTGACTCGACCTAAGGTCCACTAAGTAAAACAAACAACACACGCTATGAATCTGAGAAGCAATCAATCAAACAAACCTTCCTATGATGAAACCACTAGTTGGTGATG
>ML777848.1:1037731-1066161 GCA_009831015.1 Picea engelmannii | reverse complement strand
TGGTGCAAGCTTCCACGCAGTAATTGTGGATTTACCCTCCAAGGAGCCCGAGTGAGTTTGACCAACGTCTGTTCCAGGTACAGTGAGACTTCCCTTCACCGTCACCTTGTGTGAGACCCTAAATATTGTGGCTACTAAGGTCAACAACTCGTAGTCAGCCCCTGGGCAGGTATAGTCAACAGTCCAGACGGAACGTATGGGCAGGATAACAAGTCCGAAATCAATCCGAAATGCTCCCACACATAATCATGGGTATACCTTCTAGTGACCCCCAATATACGATCTGACCACTACAACCAGTTGGGCCACAAAGGGATAATCTTCGTAACTCACCTGAATGCGACCTCGTGCATAGCCCCTGTGTGAGAGGGGGATCCCAGGCAGACTAATACGACAATTGGATTTAACTCTCCCTACCGCAAGATACTAAGTTTTTTTGATAGCTTTGGAAACTTATCCTTTCAACCTATTCCAAAGCCTTACACCTTAAACTAATGTAGGTTTGCTAACAAAGATGTAAAAAGTCTGATAAATTTTAGTTAAGCATTGATTTTAATGGTTGTTTTTTACTCATAGGGTGTACGAAAGTGAAACTAATGAAATGATGATTCAATTCCCAAAAATATGCATGAAATATGATAAACAATCATTTCTTTTCAATGAATACCTATTTAAGGGAAAGAGGAAGAGTCGTTTTCACTACCAAACACTTGATAAGGAATGCCCTCAATCAATTTTGTTCTCGATCAAATCCAATACGATGCTACAACATTTTAGAAATGCAAACTAATATGCAAACTAATCATTAAGATGCACTTTTGTCGTTTGCATGCGAATGATGATCAATTCAATGAAAAACTTCTCTTGCCAACTACCCTTTCAGATCAAGGAGATTCGGACAAGAAAACGTAGATTTCACACAAACAACACACCCTTTTGCAATCAAACAAGAGAAAGAAAATAAAAAATTCAAAAGGAAGGAGAAAGAGATTGGATTAGATGACCTCAAAGAACCAAATGAGAAGAGTTACAGACTTCAAATGTCCTTCGCTAGAGTTCTCGCTCAGTCGGATAGGAGAGGAGAAAGCAACAGATTGATTTCAAGCTCTCAACAACAAAAACTCAAAAATAAGGGATAAGGGCATAAAATATGAACAATAAGGTGTTTACTTCTCAAGAGGAAGCATGTCAAAGGTCAAAGGAAGAATCATGAATCACAAAACAACTCAACAAGTGAAAAAATAGAGTTTGGACCTCCAAAAAATGGAAATTTTGAAGAGATTTTGGGCAAAAGAGGGATGGTGCTTTGGTATAAGGGCCACTAGAGAGTTATAAATCTCTTTCCAGCAGCTTAAGGGAGCACTGGCTCTCTTCTAACATGGGCAAGGGGGTACCAGGCTCAAAAAAATCACAAAAAAGGTCCAAAAACCCAAAAATTCAATCAAATTTCAACAATCAGGCTGAGTGTGATGGAATAAAGAGTCAATCAGTAAGTGCAATCAGATATAAAGGGGTGAAAAATGCCTAAGAAAACAAAAGGTAAGACAAGGCTTATGAGGAAAGACAAAACTAAGAAAGTTCTGATTCGATCCCCAGTGGAGTCGCCAGTTTTTGTTGTAGGAAAATCTCCCTGCGGACAGGTAGATCTCCTCAAAGAGCAAGACTCTTAACTCTAAGAGAGAAAGTGCTTATCATGGTCACAAAATTCCTTTTATATCTATATGGACTAGTGTGTGAGAAGGAAGGAGAAGAGGAGTACCTTTAATCGACGTTTGTCCCTGCACGCTCCGAGTTGAGATCCAATCTTTCGCTCCTCGATAAGCCCTGTAGACAAACAAAGTACGACCACTTCCTACTCTATCAGGATTAGTCCGAAATAGGTCTATCTACTAAAGAGACAAATTCATGTGATATTGAACACGAATTAGAAAGAAACAGGCCAAGCAAATTATATTAATGAGGACAAAACATTGCTTACAACCGTAGATGGATTGCAACAGTTCCGTCAAGTCCTCCTTGTCTACCCCTCGCTCAAACGATCCACGATCTGAATGATGATAGCTTCACCAATTTCTCCCCATGACATCATAGGTCTCTTGCTTCCAAAACATCTTTGTTCCAACACTACTTATGAGATCATAAGTTTGGTGTGATTCTCCTTTTCCAGTCCCCTTTCACCATTAGAAAGCTTGCTTATATAGCCTTGGAGAGGCTTTAACCAGTCGAGATATCCTTGGGGAAGTTAAGGATTTGCCTCCTTCAGTTGAGGATCTACCCTAAGATCATGGTTGGACTAGGGATTCAAATCCAACTGCCTTCTAATAATGAAAAGATCCTTCTCCTATTCATCTCAACAACTTAACTACTGCCCAGAATAGGTAGCGCTCCCTCAAAAGGGCCATCAGAGTATTGTAGTGCTCCCTAGTAGTATTTAGGGGGGCGCAATCTCTCTCAAAATCCATAGTGGTCCCTTAAAAGGGCTAGAGGAGCTTTATAACGCTCCTAGACAGTGTAAGGGGGAGTGTCGGCGCTCCCATAAGAGGTATAGGGGAGTGCTCTCCTCCAAAACATAGTTTTTTTAGTGTTTTCAGATGGCAAAAGGTTTGTGAGCCTGCTGACTCATTTCTCCTCTTCCAAATCAAAATTTTGAGGTGTTTTAAGTGTCCTTCTCATGTTGTTATAGGCACGACATATGCATCATGGCAGTATGCTTCCCTGACACTTGCGACACTTGTGAGCAACATGCGACACTTGCGACCTTGTGAGCAAAATGCGACACTTGCGACCTTTGTAATGATGACACTTGCGACACTATCAAAGTGAGTATTTTTTATGTATAACACCAACCCATCACCCAGACTAACTAATCAAGATTACCATCTAAAGAAACATGGGTTACCATTCTAAACAGGGTGCGTCTAAATGCAATTTGTCTTTGATGTTCAATCTAATGTACTCTTATTACAATTCAATTTTGAGAAATTCTAAATTATAAAATGTCATCAAGGTACCATCTACCTTAGCCATAAGGGCACATCACTTAAGCAAGTCTGACTTTCAAATTAGAATCCCAACCACAAAATTCTTCATCATGTGAGGATTGAGGTTCGACTTGCAAATGCCATCCTCATCACTGCTAAAGTGCTTGAATAATAATAATCTTCCATACCATAATATAATTAATATAATAATGCTACGAATATTAAACTCAGGCATAATGCTTCAACTCAGGCATAAATTATAATTTAACACACTAAAATGATTCAAGCCATTGATATTACACTCAACATATTGCAGGGTATTAAAATATAATTTAAGCATTTTTAAAGGAATTCATGCGATTAATATTCACTACGGCATAATGTGTTGTATCCCTTATAATTTAACACATTAAAAATTCATGCCATTAATAATACGCCGACACAATGCAGTGTATTCTTTACACTGTATAAATATAATTTAAACACTTTAAAAAGGATTCCTTTACTGTAATGATGCACCTGCATAATGTGTAATATTAAACTCAGACATAAATTATAATTTAAACAACTAAAATGATTCCAACCATTGATATTACACTCAACATATTGCAGGGTATTACTTTCACTGTATAACATATGATTTGAGCACTTTTAAAAAGGATCCCTTACTGTAATAATGCACAGATCAATCATATTCCTGTCCAGTTAATGCAATGACACACAGGCGTAAAGATTCCCATCGAGAGTTTAAAATGAAATTGTCCAAGGATTTAAAGGAAATGCCAGAATTAGAAACGCTCATGGATAAGAGTTGGTAGGGCGTTGGTAAAGGTACGCATCAATAAAAAGGAGGTCGGGAGGAAGGTATGAGCATCAGAACGTGCAGAGGGACAAAGGCAATTTTGCTAAGTGAGGGGAGAATGTCAGTGCAGAGCATTGAGGGAGATTCATTGTGTGAAAAGACAAAAACGGAAATACAGGCAATCTTCTTTTAATCTTGCTGGTAAATAACAAATGAAATTACATGCAATCCCCAAAATAAAAAATGAATATTACATGCAATCCCTAAAAAACAAAACGAAGTTGCATGCATCCCAATCTCAACCGGCAAGGCAAACTCAAAATTGTTGTGTACGAAACATGAACGCCAGGTCTCATCTCAAGGAAAGCTACAGGAACATAGTTGATCATTTAAAGGAAAAACAAAATCATAGCTTGAAGGAAAAACTGTTCATTTAAAGAAAATTTCAGTCACATTAACAAGGGCATATCATGGTCAATTAAGGCAGTGGACGAGTCATCTATTTAACAACAAATCGAGGGCATGCAACAGCCAATTCAGTCAATCTCCCTAGCATCCATTCGAGGGCATTTTCATCATCTCCATCATTCATTTAAAAGTAAAACAAAATTGTGGGAAATCAATCGGCAAACGGTCAACCTTTCGAAGGGAAAAACGTGGGCATTCAACAACCACTCAGTAATGTATATATAAAATTGCAGCCAAATATGCCTATCTAAATTGCCATCCAAAAATCAATTACTAACCATTAAAATTAGAATCTGGCCTTCCAATAAATACATGCAATGTTGAGTTTATGAAACGTAGAGTCAGAACGCAGAGTAAAACAAGAACACTCCGATGAAGATAAAATGCATTCCTGAACTGTAAAAACGTATTAACTCAGGGTAAAATAATTCCATCTCTAGATAACATGCAAACATCATTCATCCTAGCGTAGAGGCAACGCTTTACATGTGTTACATATTTACTATCGCTGAGGCAATATTCTTACAACCATTTCATAATGACAATCGTTGAAGTAATACTTTTTGTTTTCATCCACTATCTATTTAAAATAGTAGAGGTAATATATATATATATATATATATATATATATATATATATATATATGTATGTATGTATGTATGTATGTATGTATGTATGTATGTATGTATGTATGTATGTATGTATGTATGTATTACATCTATTACAAAATTACCATTGCAGAGGTAAGGTTTTTACATCCATTACATAATGACACAGAAAAATAATAAAAACAAGTCAATCCACATGAAACAACCATAGATAGAAGTTAAATGCTTTTCACATCTTGGGATACCAATATAAAGATACTGACCACAATAAGAGAATGCCTGGGCCATAAGGATAACTCGTCGAACGGATTGCAGGGATTCTATCAGTCAAGGCGCAGAAAAATAAACAACAAGGAAGTAAGATAATCCATATGCAGGGGTTGTACTGGAAGGCGCAAGTCAAACAATCAGGTAAGGACAACAAAAAAGGTAGATGTCTGATAGGCTCATCCTTCACTTCACCATACTTGCATAGAAAAGCAGGGCGTTGAGATCCATAGGTATTTTAACGCCAAGGCGACGACTGTAGATCAGGCTCCTAACCAACTTCTCAGGCAAGGACTGGAGAGCTAGGGACTAAAGGAAAAACAATCACATGGATCATAGTCATCACCATAGGGTTGTCAAGTCATGCGAGGAACGAAGTCCATGGGAGTCAACAATCATCGAGCTAGGATAAGAAAAGTTACAGTCATAAACTTAAAAGACATCAGTTTACCCTTTCCAATAAATAATTATATCTAAGCATAAGTCCTAATACAATCTACCATTCATACGAAGAAAGTGTACCATTGCTTGTTTGCCCACCCTGAGTGACGTCCCCGCGCACCGTGCAACTCCCGCTCATCGACCATCGAGACTTCACCGATACCTCCCAGCCAATGCTAGGGGTACTCTTCTTGCCCCTTAACCCCCTGAGCCGCCAAGGGGCCACACACACTATCCAGAGATTTAGACTAGCACCCATGTCGCCTCRCAAGGCCGAGCTACCACTCCTCTCTGAGATGGGTATCCCAACTCCCACAAGTAAATCAGTCAAATAGATATTTCTTCAACGTAACGTTACTCAAACAAAAGATCCCCTTCATCCTTCTCATTCCTTCATTATATAGAGTTTCAAACTTCCTTTCTTTCCTAAAATCTCATTTAATTAAAGTTTTTAAAAATAAATTCCTAAAAATTCTTCTCCGTACAAGTGTCACCCATCCCCTACATTCCTCCATTATTTAATTTCTTTAATTAATTAATTATCTTATTTCCCTCACCCACCTAGAGTTACTCCTAGAATCACTCCTAGGTGTCCCCAAATTCCCTTACAGGTTTTAAAGACTTTCCCTATTATTAAATTACTAATTCAATTTAAATTAGAAAGCTCTTAAATGGTAGGTACTTTTTTCTAAGTTTGACTTTCCATTTTTTCCCTTAAGTTCCCCTTTTTCCCTTTTTATGTTACCTCCTTTTCCTAGTTTCCTAAAAAAATTATTTTCCCTCTTTCCTTTTTTTTAATTACAACTCAAGAAGGCAGGTGTGGAATTTAACCCCTTTTCCCCTTTTATCATTAAATTAGTATATTTTAAATTATCACAAGATAAAACAATTAATTCCCTCTTTTCATTTTATTTCCACAGATTTTATTTTGTTATGAATAAATTAAATTTCTTACTCCCTTCATGTTACAAGATTTTACGAAGATCATAATTATTATTTAAGTTTTTTTTTATTTTAATTATTATTATTTTATTTCTTTTTTTTTTATTTTTTTTAAAGGTAGACCAAATTTTACCACTAGTGTAATTTAGACTTAAACCTTAAATTTCATATTGGGCGACATTTAATTAGCGAAATTGTTTTAAAATTTACTTAACATGTTATTTGTCTTAAGGCGATATAGGTTCATACGTCTATCATCAACAACGCGACGTTCCCTTCAGGACACATTAGGTGCTCCAAGGGTGTCACTCGCCTCACCAGTTCCCTTGCGCAACGTGCCCTTCAGGACGCACTACGTTCTCCAAGGGTGCCACTCGGACTAGGAATAGTATTGAGAGACTTATTAAAATTCTCCACTTGACCATTTTCTTGTGGATAGTAGGGTGACGAATGTTCTTTATTAAACCCATGTTTTGATGTTAGCATAGTCATTATCTTGTTTTGGAAGTGACTGCCATGGTCTGTGATAATCTCCTTTGGAATACCGAACCTAGCTACCATCTGGTTAAAAATGAAAAGAGAAATTGGCTCTCTGTCATTACCAAATGTCAGCATGGCCTCGACCCTCTTATTGAAGTATTCTACCACCATGGTGATATAATGATGCCCCCTATACAAAGCTCGGTGGAATGTAGCAAATCTAATCCCCCATTTAGTGAAGGGACCGATAGCAATAACTGGAAACATGGGAGTTGCGTGTGTCCACATCTTCCAAGACAATATCTAGCATGGGTGACACTTCGTGATTTCCTCTACACAATATTTGATTAACGAGTTCTATAAGTATCTAGCATGAAGAATTTTATGGGTTGTTTCCAACCCAGATAAGTGAATGCCACATGCTCCAGTGTGAAAATCATTCAACACAAGAGCTGCCTCTTCATGAGTAAGACAATGACAAAGAATGCAATCAACTCCCCGACAATATAAAGTATCATCGATGATAAGATAGTTCTATTCTTGATGGCAAATCCATCGATGCTCATCACAAGAGGCATAGGAAGGGCACTTCAAAGTCTAAATATACACAAGTATATATCCATACCAAGGTTCCAAAGATGAAATAAGGAAAAGATACCCATTGGTCAGTGACTCTATGGAAAAATTGTTACCACTTTCGACCGAAAGTTCCAAAATTAGCTCAGCAAAGACCAAAGAATTTTTAGATTTCACTGAAACAAAATACAAGTAAAACTCTTGAAGGATGACTATACATCAACTAATTTTCCCACCGATAACCCATCGTTTCAATACATATTGAAAAGGATTCACGACATCTATAACAATGTTCTTGCGAAGTAGAATTTAATGATGAAATCGTTGGACAACATGGGCAACTGCCAAAGTGATTTTTTGAGCATGAGCGTAGTTGAGTTCTGGTCTGACCAAACCTCAAATGATATAGTAGATAACATGCTCTTCAAGCACATCATCATCTTGGACAAAGACCATGCTAATAGTAGACTCTGTTGAACACACTGCCCACACTAAGAGGGCGAGGGGTGAATTAGTGTGTGTACTTTTCTAACTTTTCTTCTTCTTACAAGTTAGCAGTTAAAACATTTTGAACAAATTAAGAACAATTAAATCATAATCACAATAGACACAGAAGATACCATACATTTGTATATAATTTATATGAATATATGTGAATATAATAATAAGGATTATTACCATGATTACACATAGATATATAGTTCTAATGTTGTCAATGTTGCATAAGAGTATTTTCATATTTCATTGTGGTTTGCATATTTAGATTGCACAGAAGTAAAATACTCCATGAGTAAATTTGATTGGTTGAATGTTGAAAAGTTCACATTTATTTTGAGTTACTACTAATGCATGCATATTTGGAAAATTTATCGTTCATATTCTAAATTGTCTAGGACCTTATCCAAGCATGAGGTGATTGTTAAAACGATTCAAACCACTATCCCTAATGAATAATAGTTATAATTTGATTGTTAATTTAAGAATTTTTTCTATGGCTGAATAATAAATCCAATGTTTCAATATTACTATATATTAACATAATTTTATTTCAATATTTTTAATATAAGAATGACGAATATAATTATATATATATATATATATATATATATATATATATATATATATATAATAAATTAGTTATTGACAACAAAATATGAATGGTAGGTAAATTATGGTATTGTTTTATAAAATTGTAAACCATATTGTTACTAAATTTACCAATAATTTTTCAATATACAAATAACAATATTAATCATTGTACTACATTTATTTTTTAGAAGCTAGAGATCTATCAAATAAATTTTTGATTATATTTAATATGAACATAGTCTTCTTACATGCAATTCACAAAACTTTATTACAAAACAAGTCATTTCCAGAGAATTGAAACATTCATACAAGTAAAGAGATTTATTTTTTATATTCATAGATTAGAAAATTATTTGAATGAATGGTTTTGCATTTTTGAGATTGGTCTATGGATATATGCATAACAAAAAAATGTAAATAAGTTTTTGAAAAATAAAATTGAACCAAGACTAATTTAAATTCATTCTCACACAAGATGATTGTAACATGGTACCAAAAGAGAATCATATTGATGTTAAGTAATTAAACATTACACATATTGTATTTGAACAACACATAGAAAACATATTAATAATTGATATGATACCTAAAAAGAACTGATTTTAAGTGATAAAACATTACACATATTGTATTTGAACAACACATGGAAAACATATTAATAACACTTTTCAAATCCATGACTTAGATTAGCTCCCTTTCAGGGAGGGTTGCCTCTGAATCAATTACAACCTACCTACATTTTAACTTGTTCTAGACATTTTTCAAATGAGGGGAATACATTAATACAAATATAAAGGGTGGATATTTGATTTAACATGAATTCAAATCAATTACAACCTACCCACATTTTAACTTGTTCTCAAAAAATTTCAAATGAAGGGAATACATTAATACAAATATAAATATAGAGGGTGGATTTTTTATTAGTCCTTGACCTTCGGGCTTTGGGACTATTAGTAATCAATTTTCAAGGATTCAATTTATTTGACACGAAAACCAATAAAATTTTAATTTTTAACCAAAGTATTTACTGTTCATACGATTTTTAGTTGGAAATTCATATGTTTTAACCTAAGTTTTTACTTTCCCCTCTTATTTGGCCTCTTCCCAAGGCACCGACTGCTAATACCTTAGCTTACATTTTAACTTGTTCTAGACATTTTTCAAATGAGGGGAATACATTAATACAAATATAAAGGGTGGATATTTGATTTAACATGAATTCAAATCAATTACAACCTACCCACATTTTAACTTGTTCTCAAAAAATTTCAAATGAAGGGAATACATTAATACAAATATAAATATAGAGGGTGGATTTTTTATTAGTCCTTGACCTTCGGGCTTTGGGACTATTAGTAATCAATTTTCAAGGATTCAATTTATTTGACACGAAAACCAATAAAATTTTAATTTTTAACCAAAGTATTTACTGTTCATACGATTTTTAGTTGGAAATTCATATGTTTTAACCTAAGTTTTTACTTTCCCCTCTTATTTGGCCTCTTCCCAAGGCACCGACTGCTAATACCTTAGCTTATCTTTCTTTACATGCACACATTTAAGGAGTTTTTTTTCCCAACTAAGTAATGCTAGAAATTATTCCAGCATTACTTCTTCACACATTAAATGTTTGTGAAGATACTCATAGTATTTCTTTGCACTTGTTATTTCTTTAATATGCTGCTGCCACCGAAACCAACATGCAAACCTACATGTTGTTTCTCTATCCTTTATAAAAGAACCTCATCCCCTCTTGCCAGGACTTTCCAGGACCGACCTCTTCCTATGTTGCTCTTGCTAGGACCGACCTCTGCCTATGTTTCTCTTGCCAGGACCGACCTCTGCTTGATATATGGGATGTCCTCCCCTCTTTCCAGAACAACTTTGCTTGATATATGGGATGTCCTACCCTCTACGTTTGTTTCTCTTGTCTCCATGATATATGGGACAACACCAGATTAAAAAACTAGAGGAGCTCATTCCTTTTCCCCTTAAGTCATTTGGTTCCATCAGGATGATCAACGTGTCATCCTCACTCTGAAGCACATATCCCCGCTCTGAAGCACATATCACTTCTGAATCATGAAGAGCATGTAGAGGAAATATATGTTCAGACTAGGGAGAAAGGATAGGCGAAGCTCTGCTCCAGTCTAGGCAGGGAGAAAGAAGCATCCTCATACATCTCCGCATCCAATGTAGAAGGCCCACTGTGGAAGTATTCTAATCCAAAACCTGTCGAGAAGAAGGATTGGTTATAGTCAGGAGATGATAGATTGTTAAAATCAAATCAAATCTCATCTATTGTAAATTGATTGGAATGCAAGGATTTTCGGTCCGCTTATGTTTCAACAATATTACCATCTGCCATACGAAAGGCCACGCTCTCGAAATCATCTTCAGGGATCAAATATTTTACAAATAGGTCACACCCGGCGGAGCTTCAACCAACGGTCCTCTTCAGGCAGCGAAGCTTCAACCTTAGACTATTGGACATTAGAGGGTGTAACAAACTACAGGAACTACCAGGTCCTCCTATCAGTTCTCTTATTGTTCTCCCTCCTCATCTAGCTTACTCCCCTTAGGTCGCTCACCCCTTCTGCGTAAAAACTGATAGCGGCCTTATGAAATAGCTTGCCCACCTCCTTGGGTATATAAATTTCATCGAGCTTCCAATTATCCATCGCAATCCTTTGTAACTCTTCATGTTGACCTGCCAATCTTCGTTCCAGAAGCTCAATAGGAGGTTGTTGTTCCAAAGGATGAGGCCCTAAAGGCTGTCTCATAACTGGACCAAAAAGTTCTGGAACCATGTATGGGTGTCTTTCATGTTATCTCGACATGTTTCCTTGTCCGACCATTTATGTAAAGGTACTGTATTGTCTTAACATAATTGACAAATTAACATAAATTAGAAGACAAACCCATTTTCTAAATAGATGGACCCTGTGATTCTAAATTATGAGATTTGAATGTAAGAAGTTGAATGAGATCCGACCAACATTAGACATCAATAGCCCCATGGAGTTTATTTATGGTTTATGGATGAATGTCCTTTTTTTATGGACAGGTGGTCAATTTATTGGAAATTCTATATTATAATTATAATTAGTTTAATTTATTTTTTAGAAATTGCATATTATAATTAGTTTATTTTCATCATTTTGAACTTTTCTGGTAGCTATTATTATTTTAGTGAACAAGATGGCATTTTCCTTTTTGTTAGTGGGTGAAAATAATTTACCTTTACGGGCTCTTCTTGTAGATGCTTGCCAAATTTTCACATCAAACGTACAAACCAGTCCACCAGAGTGATTTCTCCAGTGTCTGTGCTTCTGTGTAATCCAATGGAGTTTCGTTCCCTCCCACTTTGTGCTCCTTTATGAATGCATTAATATGCATTAATATTTTGAGACCTTCACTGTGCTCCTTTACGAATGCATGTCGAGAAAATCCAATGACTTTTCTCCATTTCCCAACCTTTAAATGAACTCGCTGTGAGAATTCCCTCATGGACTCTCACTTTTGATATTGTTCATTATTTTTGGGCAGAATTAAGGATTTCATGCTCCATTACTCTCATCGCCTTGGAACCTTCCATTAACGTAGCCCAATTCGTTATAAAAACTTTTGGCTTCACGTTGTCATTGTTGGTCACATTTCCGATTTTTCTGTGCATACATTTTCTTGGCCAGGGATTTGAGTGACTTTAAATCCATCAGTGTTATCAACATGGTAAAACCTATCGAACATGTTTCAAAGGGTTACTATTTTCATGTTGTAGGTGATTTACTTGCCCATCAGGCAGACTAGTCGTAATGCTTGATGTTCCGAAATGGACATAATTAACTATCTAGGATGTTAAGAATTAAATGAATGAGGATTGCAACTTGCACCGTAAGTGATATTCACTAATTGTTGGTGGCGTTCCCCCTTCATGTTTGAATATATTAAAAAAAAAGGTACTATCATTTGTTTAATACATAATTTTCACCCAAGTTACAATGTACACTACCTATCATTTGCTTAATACAAAATTTTCACCCAACTTACAGTGACACAATATTACTATATATATTAAAAAATAACCATTATGTTTGGGGATTGTAATGAAATTGAAATATAAAAGTTTGGTGCATTATATAGAATCGTACAAATGACATACCATTTACTTTGCCAAACATTATTCACAATTAATTCCCATAAAGATCAAACTATTCCTCCGCTATCTATAGTGGTGCTTTTCTACTGTTCTACCACTTTATGATCGTCCTTTCCCTATAATATTTCCATTGCTTGATTGGGATTATTTTCCCAAGCTCGCATACAAGTTATAAACGTAGAACTTGTTGAATTGCTCGAAGACACTGATACCCATACCATCTAGTCTTTCTATGTGAAATTCAATAATATGTGCTTGTATGTGTCTAGACATACGAGAACATTACTCACAAAATTATTCACGGCACATTTTGAAAAATAATTATTTATGGTATAACGTTGTTGAAATGAACCAAACAAAACTCAATAAGTTGATGAGATGAACTAAAATGTTGGGGTATCTTATTCAACAAGTAATGATCTATCCTTCCACTCAATCAACATTTAAAAAAGAGCAAGAATCTTGAAGCAATACCTATACCAAAAGTAATATCTGGACTGAAAAACCATACAGAGAAAATCAAGTCCAGCAGAGATAGATCTATAGTTCAATCTACAGTTCAAACTAGGGCTAATCCAAACCGAACAAACATGTTTTTCTCTCCGGAGCTACAAATTTTGTTGCTATCTCCTCTCTTCTTGGCAGGGACTTGTTTCTCAACAAATCCCCTTGTTTAACATGAATTGAATTCAAACATCGATCATGGGTTTCTCTTCATTGAATTGCTAGAGGTTTTTGAGATCTTATTTCTTAAATAGTGCATGGAGTCCAATTCTAGCTTTGCATGCCATTCACTAAAACAACATGATTCAAGGTCATTTGACACTATTCATAATGACTATTGGAGGTCCCTTCTACCCAAGCTCACATTAGAAAACCATGGACTGTGATATGGGAATGGAAAAATAAATCAACATTTTTATATAAAAATATTACTATATAAAAATAATAATGTTTCATTAACTTATTTTTTAATAAATATTTACTATATCAATTTTAATCTTTTTGAAAATTAAAATTTATTACTATATAAAAAATAATATTGTTTGATTAACTTATTGTTTAATAGATATTTACTATATCAATTTTAATCTTTTTGAAAATTAAAATTTATTACTATATAAAAAATAATATTGTTTGATTAACCCCCGGATGGGGTGACACGCGACGACGCCTTGCCACATGGCTCAGCATCAAGCCACAACTGAAATGTTGTAGGCCACTCCCCATCCCTTCCGCATTTACGATGGTAGCCGACCATTACAACCACTATACAGAGGAGGGACTTCTCCCTCGCATGAATGCACTCTCTCAGCCAACATTCAATATGACAGGATTAATGGGAAGCCATGCGAAGCCGACATTTGATAATTCAAAAGTTGGAGAGCCTGGACAGAGCTGGTTCACTCTCATTTTGGACCTCCCCGCCAGTTGGGAGCTCTGGTGCAGTTCTGGTTCACTCTCATTTTGCTGCATTCTCGTTTTGGCTCATTCTTTCTGTATCCTTATCCACCCCTCATCAACAATGACAAGGAAGTGAGGTAGGCCTCACCGAGGCTCGGCATGGTACACCCACAAAGAGTAGAGGCAAAGGAGGAAGAACCTGGAGTGCGTGTTGTCAATGGAAACTTCCTTTCTCCAACAGAGAGCTCGAGTCGACCAATTGGCACTCCATGCCATTATCACTGAGCTTGGGACAGAACATAGCACGCACACCATGGAAATTGAGCCTGGAAGCTGTCTAAAGGAAGGCACTGCAGACGAGTTTCCAACCTGTTATGTTGAGGAAACACCGTACCTGGAGGATTTAGCAACCACCCTAGAACCCCAAGCCACAATGCCTGAAATAAAGGCTGGAAGTGGTTCGAAGGGAGAGCTAGCAGATGAATTCCCAATTTGTATTATGGAAGAGATACCGTGGACAGATGACTACATCCCTACCAGCCATGCTGAGAAGGCAACGAACGAGGACGAGGCTCAGAACAATGCATGCAAAGAAAGGAATGTGGACAAGACCAAAGCAGGGATGATTGTGTATGCGACCAACACAGG
This sequence comes from Picea engelmannii, assembly GCA_009831015.1. NCBI lineage: Eukaryota > Viridiplantae > Streptophyta > Pinopsida > Pinales > Pinaceae > Picea > Picea engelmannii. The sequence continues at coordinate 1,051,293 of ML777848.1, read as the reverse complement.
ATTGAACGTGATTGAGGCCAGAGCAGGGATGAACGTGGAAGTGGGGAATGAAACCTTCGACGAGGCAGGAAATAATGACTTGCATGGTCCAATCCTCCTTACAGAGAATCTGGCTCTGGCGTTTGAACTCCGAGGCCACATGGCAGACTAGGAGCACAGAGCCCTCCTCATGGGACAGTGTCTGGACTTGCTCCTCGATGCATACTCCAACGCTCCAGCAAAGAGGAAATGTCCAATGTGCGCACAACCATTCTCCATCCCAGCCAGATCCACATGGCAGAAAGGCAATGGCGACAGGTCACCGGGTATCTGAGTTCTCCTATGCTAGTTTGTTTTCTGTTTAATCATGATGTTGCTAAGTGTAAACTTGAACTATGGCCATCTGTCCTGTTTTCCTTCGGGCAGGACAGAGGGAAAAATAGTTTTAGCTTATCCTCCTAGACTCATTTCACTCCAAACTATGCTGGTTTCCGGTAAAACGACAACATTTTTGGTGGCTTAGGACGACTATATCTCTGTGTATTTTGTCAATGTTTCTCTGTTAACTTAATATAGCAGGTACTATCTTTTTTTACTTAAAAAAAATATATTGTTTGATTAACTTATTTTTTAATAGATATTTACTATATAAATTTTAATCTTTTTGAAAATTAAATTTTGAATGGTTGAGATTTAAATTCAATAGGAAAATATATTTTCCTTGATAATCATGTTTAATATGTCACAGAACCTCTATGCATGCCACTAGTTGTTTTTCATTCATGTATATGATGTTACTTTCACATTTTTATCCTTGAACTAGTTTGAGGAACTTGTAATCCTATTTTCTTTTGAGATTGAATGGAAAAAATATTTTCATTATTTTAAAACACAATTCTAGTCTCTTGGGAACCCAAAGCTTCCTAATCTTCCAACCCTAAAATAAAACTTTGTTAATGAAATAAAATTAAAGAATGGAATTATTAATGTTTGATGAAAATGTTGTGAGGTTTAGTGGAGGTGGCATATGATGCCATGATTTCCACTCATATCATGTTTTCTCAATTACCTTTAATTATATTGTTTGTGTAACATCCCGTTCTTGCGCATAATGACCAAACTTATTCTTTGAGGACACTTGCTCGCAAGTGATCCGAATTATTATACTATTAAACATTTGATTTTGATTATGAGGCATTATGGGTTGATGGCATGTTGTTTTGCTGCATTGACATAGATAGGTGCTATTGACTTGGTTTTATTGAGTGTGTAGGATTTTGGACCTCGAGGATGCAGAGGCATCAATGGAACCCCTTAGACTACGAATCGAGTCGGGGAGTGAACTATTGGGGTTTGATTGTTTTATATGTGATATTAGTGCATGTGATTAGATGATATGATTATGGATATATTTCTGACATGATTCGTTGATGATGCAGGTTGACGATAGCTTGCCAAACAGATTCACATGTGGAGTAGAGGGGTCATGCATGACTACTAGACATGTTGAGGGAGAGGTGTGGACAACAGCCCTGCCACAACCTACTAGAAATCTCGTCGTGGCTCGAACTGTAGGTTAACGATTGCCTGGTTCGAGAGGACCCATGATGCCATGTGGGAAGTCTGTAACAATAGCTCATGATGATTCTAAGGGGCACGCAATAAGGCAGGGGCCTTATTCCTTAGAGGCCCTTAGTCTCCCACAATATCACCTGGTGGAGTATTGACTCCAGGGGTTTTTTATGTCTACCAAGTCAGTGAAGAGGCAAGTGGCACCCTTGGAGCACGTGGTGCGTCCTGAAGGGCATGTCGCACAAAAAAAATGGAAAGAAGCGAGTGGCACCCTTGGAGCACGTGGTATGTCATGAAGGGAATGTCACGTTGTTAATTAATAAATGAACAAACCTAGATGTCCTTAGGATGAATAATGTGATTAGAAAAAKTTAAAACATTTTCCCGAATAAAATGTCGCCCAACCTCGAAAATTAAAATCTAGGTCTAGGTGAAACTTGTGGTAAAAGAAAGAAAGAAAAAATGTTTAAATAAAACAAAAAAAAAATGATAATCATCATTAATCTTGTGTCGAGAAGGGGGTGAGTAATTGTTTTAATTTATAAAAATCTTTTGGGGGATAAAATTAAAAATAAGGGGGGGAATAATTGTTTTGTCACTTATACTAATTAAAATTATTAATTAAAAGGGGAAAAGGGAAAAAGTTGATTTTCTTCACCTGCCAAATTGAGTTTTAAATAAAAAGGGGAAAGAGGGAAATCTAAAATAATTACGAAACTAGGAAAAAGCGGGAAACATAAAAAGAAAGGGGAAACCCAAGGAAAAAGAAGAAAGTCTAACTTAGTAAGAAAGTCTAAGAAGAAAGTATCGATGTTCATTGATTCCTATGGCCTTCGATCCTTTCCTGTCTTGACCATCCTATGGTTTATTGATTTGTGTTTATTGTGGTTTATTTTTTCCTTCTCCCCTAGCTCATCAGTCCATGCCTGAGAAATCGGCCAGGAGCCTGATCTACGGTTGTCACTTCGGTGTTAATAGACCTATGGATCTAAATGCCCTGCTTTTCTGTGCGTGGATGATGAGTGAAGGATGTTCTTGCCAGTTGTCTACCCCTGTTGATTGCTCCAAGTAGTGTGTGATCTTGTGCCTTCATGTGTTTAATTAACCCTGCAAAATTTGATTGATGGTGAAGTTTTCTTTAAATTATGTGTTTTTATATCTCATTTGTTATCTCGTTTTATGTCTCATTTTTATATCTTGCTGGACATTTCTAGTGTTTTTATTTCTTGTTTTGTTTGCCCGGTGATTGCTTCTTCTTCGGGTGCACTTTGTGTGACTTGGTGGTGAATTTTTCCCAATGATTTATTTATTTATTCTGGTCGGTTTGTTTAGATTTCCAGGTGCTCGACAAGATACATGCTTTTCGTTTTAGACCACCAATGTATATTTATTAATACGAATTATACTTCTGGGTGTTTTTATAAGGATATAAACTCCGCAGATTAATTTATTTGAATGCTAAAAACTCAGTGAATAAACTGGTTAGTCCTCTATGCGCTAGATTTAGGCCTCTATGCAGATTGAAGATGGCGTTGCCTTTTTTTGGCTCTGCTTGTTTATTTTGAAACCAATATAGGACATCGGTGTCCCAAACTTGTTAGAACTCTTGTAGCTATTTCTGAATTTTTTCTTTCATCTCCTAGAGGGTTTACCATCCCAGAATTAAATTTGGTTTCCACACTCTTGATCTGCTCTAGTTTTGGATTCCATCTTGAGTTTGGTTCAAGAGGGCTCCGCTCCTCATTCTGTGATAATGCATCTGTACTCTATTACAACTCTCTGGACTCTATTTTACGTTTTACATATTGTAATTACGTTTGAAATAATTGTACATCTAAATGCATAAAAATTGAAATAACTTTGATCATGGAATAACCTTGAAATTACCACTGGGAATTTCTATTAAAAATACCACCTAAACCTCCCGGCCATATTTAGAGTTTTGTTTGAACCCAGCAAACCAAATTTACATTTAAGTTAAAACTGATATCTAAAGAATGTGGAAAACAATAACTCTATGCAAATTATGAAACCAAATATTGTAAATGCAACATGCAGTTGCATCAATTTTCATTTACTGGTCTGATCTACAGTCATTTAAGATGTTGTTGATTTAAGACAATCGACATCGTTATGAAGCACTTGGGTGGCTAAGAGATAATTTGAAAGATTAATTTGTATAATATCTAGCTATGGGTTACCCTAGAAAGAATATGAATGCCAATGGTTACAAGGCGTTAGAAGATGGATGGATTTAGTGAATTTTAGTATCTAAAACAATAATGATAAAGAAAATTGAAGAAATAATTGATTCAAGTGATAAATCCTAGAATGTGTTGGACAACTATATTAATTTTGATTAGCTAAGTTACTGTATGTGTTTTACTTTACCTAACAGTGTTTGTAATTGGCTTTATTATTTATGGACAACGTTCCTCCTTTTCTTGATTAGCAATGATAATTAATGTGGTAGGATATAGTTAATATTAACATCAAGTGCGCATTGATTAGCCTGATATAACATTTAACATTAAAACAAAAAGATAGCATTAAAATTTTGAGTTGATGATTATTTTATTAACCAAAAAACCGCATGAAATTAGCCCGCTTAAATGGCATAGTCATTTCTCAACAGTTCTTTTTAATGTTAATAAACAACTACCATTTTGGTACGATTAGTATAGATAGACAACATGTTGTAATGTAATTTGTTAATAAGTATTTCATTATAGCCTTCTGCATTGATATGGTTAATGTTGTTATATGATGTCAAGTGCTAGTTAGATTACAATTTGGGATTAATTTAGAATTTCCCTTTGATCGTAAGTAATGATAAAATTAGATTTGTATTTAACACTATTTAGATGGTAATTATTGACTAGTTAGACTTGATAAAAGGGTTGGGTGGTTGAAGAAGTCATGTATTGGCTTGTGTCTTCCCTGGTAGTCGTCCTATGGTGTCTCGTCGACCTGTTTTTGGGGTTTGTGAGTGGTTTTCTTATCGGTGTTTGGCTGTTAGAGCGTTGGGTTTATCTAGAGTCCTTGGTCTAGTTAGGATGTTTGGTACCAAGGTTATTGACGCATCTATCACCTGGGGACGACATGATTCTTGATGAGGGGATCATGGCACATCCTATTGGATAGCGACAAATAAGAGCTTGGTCGGAGTCCGTGCATTCGGTGCTTGGATAGAGTAATGCCTTCATGTGTTTGGTTCGCGCGCCTTGAGGTTCTAGTCTTGTTCATCATGAGTCATTGTGTTAGGAGGGGGATGTTGTCCCTTAGCTTGTAGAAGTGTCTTGTTTGCATTGGGCAGGTATTTGTTCCTCCTTGTTGATCTACGCATGTTTCACCTAGTTTCCCTTGTGCCAGTACGTGCTGTCATAGTTTCCTATTGCCTGGACTGCATGCTTTCATTCATCATCAGTGGTGTGGTTAAACTATTATCATCGTCACCTTCTTTCATAAAAACAAAAAAAAAATTGAACTTCTTCTTCTCTTGTAGTCGTAACGATGGGGTCGTTACGTATCGTATCAGAGCAGGGTTCAACCCGCGAGTTGGGATCACTATGGCTTTCATTGATATGATTTTGATTATAATGTTGCTAATTGAGTTGAATTTTATTCATGCAGGTAACCATGGTTAGAGGACACAGTGGAGGCAAACAACAGGGTGCTAGGGGAGGAGGCGCGACACCTCCAATAGCATCCACGCATGAGGGGTCTCACCCCCAAGGAAATGAACAAGTTGTCGGGCAAGAGAATATAGAGGTGGGTGATGTGGTTGGAATGATGAGGTCTTTTCAGTGGATGTCTGAGGCACTGATCAGCCATTTGGAAAAAGATGAGGCCACAACACCGACACCCCCTGAGTGTCCAGAGTGGGCTCCGATCTGTACTGGTATCATTCACCGCGAACTTGATAAGGTCAAATTTCTTGATTTCTTTAGTGCCTCGGACAACACAGCCACCGAGGCATTGTTGGAGAATATGGGGATGTGCTTTTCAATTCGTGACTATACCTCCAACATGAAGGTTTGCATGGCATTCTTTCAACTGAGGGGAAGCGCTCTTCTATGGTGGAAGATGCTCCTGCCACAACTGAACATGGCCATCGAAGACGTGTCATGGGAACTATTTGAGGAATGGTTCCGAGAGAGGTACCTATCAAAGGAATCCATTGAGCATCAACTCAACGAGTTCAATGCCTTACGACAGGGTGGTCGTATGGTGCCCAAGTACGAGGCCCATTTTATGGAGCTGCTTTCGTATGTGTCGCATGTTAATACTGAGAAACTTAAGGTCAACAGGTTCATGTTCGGACTTAATGGAAGCATACGTGCAAAGGTTAGGATTCTGATGCCTCAAACCTTGCATGATGCCATCCAGAAGGCCCTCATAGCAGAGGAGGATCTTATCAGTGGGGGTCTGAGAAGGTCTCCAACGAGACCAGCAGGGAAGGTGTCATCTAATGCGCAACATCATCAGACACTAACTAGACATACGCCAGGGTATCATGGCTTCCAGAGGGGATCCACTTTCACTACACCTTGGTGACTGGCTCCTCAGCAGCAGACACCTTATCGAGGACAACAACATCAACAACAACATCGACCGTAGTAGCAACAATTTAGGCTTGTTCAATAGAATAGACCAAGATTCCAGGCCGGTGGGCCATCATCTTCTACTTCGGGTACTGGGAGTACTAGACTGAAGAAGGGGTGTTGGACGTGTGGGGAGCCACACTACCAGCGTGACTACCCAGTGGAGAGGAAAAGAGCATTTGGATCAGTCAGACCCACTACCATGGGAGATTTGGGCAAGGCCCATCGGATTCATGAAGCGGTGAATAATCACCAGGAAGAACACCAGTCGACTGTGCTCAAGAAGTCAGGTACCATCACTGACGAGACCCTTAGTATTTTGATATATCCTGGTGCTACTGAGACTTTCATTTCTGGTGTGGCACTAAAAAGGACTAAGTTAAAGGAAGTCGAACATGATGAGTTTAGCTTCATAGAGATGGCTTTGAGAGCCAAACAAAGGGTTGGAGGAAAGGTTATAGGTTGTACCCTTAACCTGGGAGAGTTTTTCACTAAGGCCAACTTGTACATCATGACCTTAGGATATTATGACGTCATGATCGGTATGGACTGGTTGGAATCACATGAAGTAATACTCAACTATAAGATGAAACGATTGATCTTGGTCGATGATGAGGGACAAGAACGCATAATTGTAGGATGAAATTAGGTAGTTTCCCTAAGGTTCATCTCTTCCTTGCAGCTACGGAAGAGCATGCGCAAGGGATGTAAGATTTATGCGATCCTTGCGTTAAACGAGAAGGGAGTAGTGGAAAATATAGAACACCCTCCGGTGGTGAGAGAGTTTGCAGATGTCTTTCTAGAGGAGTTACCTAGGATGCTGCCTGAGAGGGAATTGGAGTTTACTATAGACCTGAAACCAAGGATTGAATTGATAGAAAGAATTCCTTATCCGATGTCGACCCCGGAGTTACAGGAGTTGAGAATGCAACTGAAGGAATTGTTGGACCTAGGATTGATACGTCAAAGTGTGTCACCTTGGGTTGCACCTGTTATTTTCATACAAAATAAGGATGGGTCGTGGAGTCTCTACATTGACTAGCGTCAATTGAATAAGGAAACGATCAAGAATCAATATCTGTTGCCGAGGATAGATGATTTGTTTGATCAGATGAAGGGTGTGATGATGTTCTCAAAGATCAATTTGCAATCAGGGTATCACCAGTTACATATCAAGGAGGATGATGTCCCTAAGACCTCCTTTAAGGCAAGGTTTGGACATTATGATTTTACTGTTTTACCGTTTGGACTGAAAAATGCCCTAGGGGTATTTATGAGTTTGATGAAAAGGGTGTTCCGCAAGTACTTGGACAAGTTCGTCCAAATATTCATTGATGATATTTTGACTTACTCTCAGACGACGAAGGAGCATGATGAGCACTTGAGCTTGGTACTATAGTGTCTGTGAGAGCACAAAGTGTATGGGAAGTTGTCCAAATTCTCATTTGATCAATCGAATATTCACTACTTAGGGCATGTCATCTCCGACAAAGGTATTTCCATGGATCCAGCAAAGGTCGAGGCTATTATGGAATGGCCTGCGCTGATGAATGTCCTGGAAGTGCATATCTTCATGGGTTTAGAAAGATACTATCGACGGTTCGTCGAGGGATTTTCGAAGATAGAAAATCTGATCATAGAGTTGCAGAAGAAGAACACGAAGTTTGTTTGGAATGAGAAATGCGGGGAAGATTTTAGGAGGCTCAAGGAGCTGCTAACAATGACACCGATTCTAAAGGTCCCTAACATGGATGAAAAATTCTTGGTATTCACTGACGCATCCAAGGAAGGCTTAGGCGGAGTCCTGATGCAAGATGGTCAAGTGATCTCTTACATCTCGAGGAAACTGAGAAGGCATGAGGAAAACTATGTGACACATGATTTGGAGTTGTTATCCATTGTATATGCCTTGAAGGTTTGGAGACACTACCTTGTTGGATGAAAATTTGAACTAAAGGTGGACCACTGTGGACTACCACACATCTTTGCGCGACAATGGAGTTGGTCGAAATTGCTTAGCAAGTACGACTTCGAGATTACTTACACAAAAGGAACAATGAACCGAGTGGCATATGCATTGAGTTGAATACCACGTATATTTTCAGTGTTGCCTCTTCAGACGGATCTATGTGAAAAAATTCTGAATTTACGGCATGATGATGACTAGTACAAAGAGGTCGAGGGTTTTATTGGACAAAACACAATGATGGTACCAATATTTGAAGGATTTTCATTTGACGATGATGGATTATTGAGGTTTAAAAATCAGATTTGCATACCACTGAATGACAAGTTGAGGATCTTTATCCAAAGCGAGGCTCATAGAGCAGTATACATGGCTCACCTGGGAGTCACAAAGATGAGGGAAGACCTTAAACCCTTATTCTTCTAGAAAGGGATGAAGGCAGACATAGTCAACTACATGGCCATATGTCTAGAATGTCAGCAAGTAAGGGATGAACATAGAAATCCATCAGGATTACTACAACCACACACTATTCCATAATCAAAATAGGAGGTTATTTCGATGGATTTTATTGTTGGTTTGCCACTGACGGAAAGGAGACATGACTCAATTTTCATAGTAGTAGACACTCTGACAAATAATTCTCACTTTATTCCTGTGTGTACGACGTATTAGGAACTTGCATAGCTAGAGTTTTCATCAGTGATATTCTCAGGTTGCATGGCGTGCCTAAGAGGATTATATTCGATCGAGGATCAGTGTTTACTGGACGATTTTGGATGAGTTTCCAAGAGGCCTTGGGAGCCCAACTTAACTTCAATACTGCGTATCAACAAGAGATTGATGGGAATATTGAATGAATGAACCAGACCTTGGAGGACATGTTGCGCATGTACATGATGGACCAACAAAAGCATTGGGAAGAATTCTTGCCACTGGTGGAATTCACTTATAACAATAGTTACCAAAGCACCATTAATAATGTGCGTTTCGATTTTCGTTACGTGCAACTGTGTCAGATGCCTTTGAGTTGGGATCGGCTTGAGGATAGGGTCCTCATGGGACCAGAAGCGATCCAAGAAATGGAAGAGCAAATTCAAACAATAAGACAAAGGATTAAAGAAGCGCAGGATCGACAGAAGAGTTATGCCGATGCGCACCGTGTCGACTGTAGTTACGAGGTTGGGGATCGAGTCTTCTTGCGGGTAAAACTGCATAAGAGTTTGATCAAGTTTGGAAAGGGAGATAAACTCTCTCCTAGGTTCATGGGACATTTGAAGATTGTGTAGAGAAAGGGGCCCATGGCTTATCGACTAGCCTTGCTTGATTCTTTGAGGTGTATGCACGATGTTTTTCATGTATCTGTTTTGAGACATTATATTAGTGATCCTACACACATTATTGACATGAGTTCCTTGTAGGTATCATAGGAGGGGGTTATCATGGCTGATATGATTTGCATCCTGGATCATCGTGTTCAACAACTACGACATCAAATAGTAGATCAGGTCAAGGTCCAGTGGGACAACTATAGTCTGCACTCAGCGACTTGGGAGGACGCATATGATATGCACCAACAGTTTCCATTTTTGTTTGATATATAGACTTATGATACTATGATACACATTATTTCGGCACTTATATTGTGAAACTTCGAGATGAAGTTTAGAGCAAGAGGGGGTGTATGTAACATTCCACTCTTATGCACAGTGAGAGAACTTATTCTTTGAGGACACTTTCTCGCAAGTGATCCAGATTATTATACTATTAAACATTTGATTTTGATTATGAGGCATTATGGGTTCATGACATGTTTTGCTGCATTGACATATACAGGTGCTATTGATTCGGTTTTACTAAGTGTGCAGGATTTTGGACCTTGACGACGCAGAGGCATTGATGGAACCCCTTGGACTCTGGATCGAGTTGGGGAGTTAACTATTGGGGTTTGATTGTTTTATATGTGATATTAGTGCATCTGATTAGACGATATGATTATGGATATATTTATTACATGATTCGTTGATGATGCAGTATGACGATAGCTTGTCGACCAGACTCACATGTGGAGTAGAGGGGTCACGCACAACTACCAGAGATGTTGAGGGAGAGGTGTGGACAACAACCCTGCCACATCCTACTAGCACTCCCACTATGGCTCGAACTGTAGGTTAATGATTACCTAGTTAGAGAGGACCCACGATGTTGTGAAGGAAGACTTCAACAGTCGCTCGCGATGATTCTAAGGGGCACGTAATAAGGTAATGAACTTATTCCTTAGAGGCCCTTAGTCCCCCACAAGATCTTCTAGCAGAGTATTGACTCGAGGGGTTTTTTATGTCTACCAAGTCAATCAAAAGGCAAGTGGAACCCTTGGAGCACGTGATGCATCATGAAGGGCACGTCGTGCAAGAAAAATGGAAAGAGACGAGTGGCACCCTTGGAGCACGTGGTACATCCTGAAGGGCACGTCGCGTTGTTAATTAATAAATGAATAAAACTAAATGGCCTAAGGATGAATAACGTGATAAGAAAAATTCAAAACATTTTCCCTAATAAAATGTCGCCCAACCTCGAAAATTAAAATCTAGGTCTAGGTGAAACTTGCGGTAAAAGAAAAAAAAAACTATGTTTAAATAAAAATAAAAATAAATAAATAAAAATGATAATCATTATTAATCTTGTGTCGAGAAGGGAGTGAGTAATTCTTTTAATTTATAAAAAAAAATTGGGGGATAAAATAAAAAAAAAGGGGGGGGAATAATTGTTTTGCCACTTATACTAATTAAAATTATTAATTAAAAGGGGAAAAGGGAAAAAAATAATTTTCTAAACCTGCCAAATTGAGTTTTAAATAAAAAGGGGAAAGAGGGAAATCTAAAATAATTAGGAAACTAGAAAAAAGAGGGAAACATAAAAAGAAAGGGGAAACACAAGGAAAAACCATAAATTCTAACTTAGTAATGTATCTAGCATTTAAGAACTTTATAATATAAACTCAACTAGTAAGTTAATAAGGGGGAAAGTCTTTAAAACTTGTAAGGGAATATGGGGACACCTATGAGAGATTCTAGGAAGGATTTTAGGTGGGTGAGGGAAATAGGGGAAATTAATTAATTGATGAAATTAATTTATGGAGGAATGAAGGGGATGGGTGACACATGTACGGGGAGGATTTTTATGAATTAAATTATTAAACATTAAATTAAATGGGATTTTGGGAAAGTAAGGGACTTCGAAACTCTATATAATGGAGGGAGGAGAAGGATGATGGATCTCTTCTGTTATGCCTAATGTTACGATGAAAAAATTTATACTTGAATGACTTAGCTTGTGGGAGTTGGGATACCCAACTCGGTGAGGAGTGGTAGCTCGGCCTTGCGAGGTGAGCTGGGAGCTAGTTGATTCTATGGTTAGTGTACGTGACCCCTTTGCGGCTTGGGGGGAATAAGGGGGAAGAAGAGTACCCCTAGCGTTGGATGGGATGTATCAATGAAGTCTCATCGATCGACAAGTGGGAGCTACACGGAGCGCGTGGGAAAACAACTCAGAGCGGGATACTTGGGATACAATACGCTTCCTTTATTTATACATGGTAGATTGTTAGTATGATTTATGCTTTTAGTTATGTATGTTTAATTAGGTAAATAAAATGATTGTGTCAGCATTCTAGTTGATGACTGGAATTTCCCCCATAGTCATTGGCTCGATTTTGATTGATTCCCATGGCTTTCAATCCCTACCTGTCTTGATTGTCCTATGGTTTATTGATTTGTGTTGATTGCAGTTTATTTTTTCCTTTTCCCCTAGCTCATCAGTCCACGCCTTAGCATTCAGCCAAGATCTTGATCTACGGTTGTCACTTCAGTGTTAATAGACATATGGATCTAAACACCCTTCTTTTTTGTGCATGGATGATGAGCAAAGGATGTTCCTGCCTGTCATCTACCCCTGTTGATTGCTCGAGGTAGTGTGTGGTCTTGCGCCTTGATACGTTTAATTAACCCTGCAAAATTTGATTGATGGAGAAGTTTTATTTAAACTCTGTGTTTTTATATCTCGTTTGTTATCTTGTTTTATGTCTCATTTTTATATCTTGCTAGACATTTCCTTCTTTTTTTTTCTCGTTTTGTTTGCCTGGTGATTGATACTTATTCGATTGAACTTCATGTGACTTGGGGGTGAATTTTGCCCAGGGATTTATTTATTTATTTCTGGTCAGTTTGGTTAGATTGCTAGGTTCTCAACAAGCTACGTGTTTTTCGTTTTAGACAACCAATGTATATTGATAAATATGAATTATACTTCTGGGCATTTTTATAAGGATATAAACTTTGCATATTAATTTATTTGAATGTTAAAAACTCAGTGAATAAACTAGTCAGTCCTCTATGCGCTAGATTTAGGCCTCTATGCAGACTGAATATGGTGTTGCCTTTTCTTGGCTCTTCTTGTTTGTTTTGAAACCAATAGAGGAAATCGAATTCCCGAACTCGTTAGAACTCTTGTAGCTATTTCTGAATTTTTTCTTTCATCTCCTAGAGGGTTTACCATCCCAGAATTAAATCTGGCTTCCACACTCTTGATCTGCTCTGGTTTCAGATTCCATCTTGAGTTTGGTTCAAGTGGGATCCGCTCCTCATTCTGTGATAATGCATCTGTACACTATTACAACTCTCTGGACTTTGTTTTACGTTTTACATATTGTAATTACGTTTGAAATAATTGTACATCTAAATGCATAAAAATTGAAATAACTTTGATCACGAAATAACCCTGAAATTACTACCGGTAATTTCTATTAAAAATCCCACCTAAACCTCCTGACCATATTTAGAGTTTTGTTTGAACCCAACAAACCAAATTTACATTTAAGTTAAAATTGATATCTAAAGAATGTGGAAAACAATAACTCTATGCACATTATGAAACCAAATACTGTAAATGCAAAAGGCAATTGCGTCGATTTTCATTTACTGATATGAGCTACAAGCATTTAAGATGTTGTTTATTTAAGCCAATCGATACCATTATGAAGCACTTGGGTGGTTAAGAGATAATTTGAAAAATTAATTTATATAATACCTAGCTATGGGATACCCTAGAAAGAATATGAATGGCAATGGTTACAAGGTTTTAGAAGATGGATGGATTTAGTGAATTTCAGTATCTAAAACAATAATGATAATGAAAACTGAAGAAATAATTGATTCAAGTGATAAATCCTAGAATGTGTTGGACAACTATATTAATTTTGATCAACTAAGTTACTGTATGCACTTTACTTTAACTGACAACATTTGTAATTGGCTTTATTATTTCTGGACAACGTTCCTCCTTTTCTTGATTAGCAATGATAAATAATGTTGTAGGATATAGTTAATATTAACATCAAGTGCACATTGATTAGCCTGATATAAAATTTAACATTAAAACAACAA
>ML777848.1:991491-1008492 GCA_009831015.1 Picea engelmannii | reverse complement strand
AGTCATGGATCAAGGAGTACAAAAGTTCTTCAATAAGATTGATGCTCTCTAAAAGAAAGGCCTACCTGGTCTGAAGGTCATTAATGACAAACTAATGACACTCCCTGATTACAAGAAGAGATTAGCTGAAGTGTCTAAGTACAGTTCTAAGTTTGCAGGGATACAAGGGAGCATCACAGGCAAAGCATTCATGGATGCCCTGCAGTTGGATATTAGTATCCAACACGATATTAGATATATATTCCTCATTAAGCCTACATTTGCAAAGTATACAGACATGGATGAAGTGTATCGGAGATTACTTAAAGTCACAGTGCCAAGTCATCTCAGTTGGGAAGAACTTTGTGATCTATTAGATTAGCAGATCAGCTGTCACAATCCAGTCACCTGTCCAGTCAGAAGAGGTTGCGAAGGCACCTTGCCAACGACCTACCCCAGAAATTCTGCATGCAGTTGTACTGAGTCATCAAACAGTTTTGATTAGTTAAAGTAGTTAGAATAAAAATAGAATGAGCACGTCCTGATCAGTTATGATGGGAACGTTTGTATTTTGAGATTATAAATACTTCACTTTTGGAAGTATTGAGGGTTGTTGATTCGCACACCTTATCACTATCAAACTGTAATATTTTTGAAGGGATCTGGCATTAATAAAGAGGAGGCACTTTTACAGGATTCTTGCGTGTGTTCACTGGTGATGTTAATTTTCTATGTTGAATGTTTTTCTTTCCCTGTAATCATTTTGTTTTCTAAAACTAATGTTTAAGAGTAGCGTAATGTTGCAGGATTTATCTTTGATACCCTGTTTCCAATTCTAAAGATTTTAATGTTTATCTTATGATATCTTCGATTAAGAAATTCTTAACTGCTTGTTAGTCGAAGTTATTTTTCTTATATTTTCTTCTGTCCATCCTTTAAATTACTAAAAGATCCAGTTGAGTACATTATCTCACCCTGTGAAAGTCTTCTTTGGTGTTTCTGGTCGTTTCTCATATTTAATTAAATACATACCCCATAGCCCAATGGATGTGTAGACTGTCTCAACCAATTTATAAACCCTTTTCAACAAAACATACTTGTTCCTTTACCTAGCCTAATATATAAATTAAAAACAAAGCTAAATCATATAGAGAGATCCCTCTCTGAAGCTGGAAGGGCTAGATCCCAGCTTTAAAAGCGGTTGGATAAAGTTACCTTTGTGGATTCCTTCTTTGTCAACCTCTTGCAAATTTACAGAGTGCTAACACATTGCATTAGGATTCATGATATTGCGAAGTCCAAAGTCCCGACAGAGTAAAGGGGAGTTGAAAAGTAAACCCTGTGAGCGCATTGAAATTTTGGAAAATTGGGTTTCGGGAATCACGGGAGCAAGTTGCTTGACATCATGACCGTCGAAATCGCGATAAGGAAAATCCCGAAAAGGAAAGCGGAAGGGTCAAAATTGACTGTTTTTTGGGGTTCATATATTTGGAGACACTGCACTTGAACAATGGATTCATGAAGGTGCGAAGTCTGATCTCCTAAGTACAAAGAGGGGATCCCATGAGGATTTGTTGTGGGTGCATATTTTACGAAAGGAAAATAGAAGAGCTATTTCCGAGAGCTCTTTGGGCCAGTGGTAAAGGAAAGATCCTGTGCACATGATCCTTCCGACCTGCAGGTTGTGGAGGGGCTGCGTGCAACGTCAGTTTTGGTATCAGAGCACATAAAGGTTCTTTGCTTTCTATAGTAGAGAAAAAGAGAATTCACCATGCCGCCAAGGAGAAGAGATAGGCAAACACCCGATCCACCAGAGGAGAGGGAAATGCTGAGGAGAAGAGGTAGGCAGATGACTGATCTAGCCATGGAGAGAGAGATGCGTGATCTACGAACCAGACTCAAAGACATGGAGACAGCACAAAGACGCACAGTCAGTGTTGGGGATCTTAATCATCCCGAAAGTGAAATTGAGGTTGAACATGAAGAAGAAGTTGCAGCTAAAGATGCAGGAAACAAACGTTTGATTAGAGCTATTGCAAGAATGGGTGCAAGAGAAAAGATGGACATTCCAATTTATGAGGGAAACCTATATACAGAGGAGCTTCTAGACTGGATTAGAGTTCTGGACACATACTTTGACTATGAAGATGTCGAAGAGGACAAGAAAGTCAAGCATGTTGTCACAAGGTTAAAGGGACATGCAACATTGTGGTGGGATGAACTACAAGTTGGAAGACGCTGCAAAGGCAAGCAGAAGATCAAAATCTAGGATAGAATGATCGTGAAGATGAAGGTGAAATTCATCCCCAGAGATTACCAGATCACTCTATTCAGGAGGATGCAGAACCTGAGATAGAAGCTGATGACAGTGAAAGAATACACTAAAGAATTCTAGAAGCTGAACATCAGGGCAGGTCATCAGGAGAGCGATGATGAAAAGGTTTCCAGATATGTGAATGGCTTGAGATATGACATTCAAGATGAAATGAGCATGGTAACCATTTGAACGGTGGAGGATGCTTATCAGGTGGCTCTAAAGGTTGAAGAGAAGCTGAGCCGAAAGCAGGGTTAGAGAGGCTGAGGCAGAAGTCATCCCAAATGCAAATCAGTTGCCCAGGATAAATATCAGAAGCCCAAGGAGGACTGGAAGAAACCTCAGACTCGAAATGAGAGAGGTGGAAGTTCACAGTGAGGGAAATATGCTGAACAGAGAGGACAACATACTGAACAGAGAGGATATTATGCTGACAACAATACTTTTCCTCATACTAGAGGTAGAGGAAGAGGAAGAGGTGGAGTAATAACATGCTTCACATGTGGAAAGAATGGGCACAAGTCTTACGAGTGTCCATACAAAAAGAAGGAGAGTGGAGAAACTCACATCGCCGAAGCACAGAGGCGGGATGTTAAGGCAAAATATGCTGAAGGCGGAAGATCGTTGATAATGAAAAAATCTCTTTTGACACCAGAGAAGGAGGTGGAGAGTTCAGTCCAAAGAAGAAGACTTTTCTGGACTTCTTGCAAAACCAAAGACTGGGTATGCAAGGTCATTGTGGACAGTGGTAGCACAGATAATCTCGTTTCTACGGAGATGGTAGAAAAGCTGGAGCTGGAGACGATTGATCATCCAAGCCCATACATAATTTCGTGGCTACAAAAAGGACATCAGGTAACTGTCACTAAACAATGTTTAGTTGAATTTAAGATAGGAGGATATAATGATAGGATACTTTGTGATGTCATTCCTATGGATGTTTTCCATCTATTGCTAGGTAGACCATGGCAATATGATAGAAATGTGATTCATGATGGGAGAATGAACACATACACCCTAAAGAAGAATGGGAGGACTCACATGTTGCTTCCAATTAAGGATAAGGAGGTAAAACCGGAAGTAAGCAACACAGTACTTCTCATGAGTGGGAAGGAACTTCTTACAGAGGTCAAGAAGAAGGAGGATCCATAGTTCATTGTGGTCAGGAAACCGAAGATCATTTTGACCAACACAAGGGTGGATGATTTACCAGAAGAAGTTCAGGAACTACTGGAAGAGTTCACTGACATAGTAGTGGATGAACTACCTCGTTCGTTGCCACCGATTAGAAGTGTGAGTCATCACAATGATCTCATACCAGGAGATAGTTTTCCAAACAAAGCCGCATACAGATTGATGCCGTAGGAGAATGAAGAGGTAAAAAGACAAGTCCAGGAGTTGTTGGACAAAGGGTTGGTCAGAGAAAGCTTGAGTCCATGTGTTGTTCCGACAGTACTCAGTCCAAAGAAAGACGGAGGCTGGAGGATGTGTACTGACTCAGGAGTGATTAACAAGATAACCATCAGGTACAGATTTACATTGCCAAGGATGGATGATCTGATGGATTGCTTGAGTGGAGCAAAGTATTTTTCAAAGATTGATTTGAAAAGCGGTTATCATCAAATCCGCATGAGAGAAGGTGATGAATGGAAGACAACCTTCAAAACTAATGAAGGGTTGTATGCATGGCTTGTTATGTCATTTGGATTAAAAAATGTGCTGAGTACCTTCATGAGGTTGATGAATGAAGTTCTGAGGGAGTTCATCGAAAAATTTGTCATTGTGTATTTAGACGACATACTAGTTTTCAGTAAAATAGTGGCAGAGCATCTGAAGCATTTCACTATAGTTATGCAGAGACTACAGCAGGAGAAGCTGTTGATAAATATGAAGAAATCCTCATTCATGAAGACAAAGCTCATTTACTTAGGATTTTTTATTTCTGCAGATGAGTTGAGGATGGATCCAGATAAGGTGGAGGTAATAAACAATTGGCCATCGCCGAAGAATATCTTTGAGGTGAGAAGTTTTCACGGATTGGCTAGTTTCTACCGAAAGTTCATCAGGAATTTCAGTGGAATTAGCACAGCAATGATGGATACAGTGAAGAAAAAACACAAGTATTTTCACTGGACTGAAGAAGATGAGAAGAGTTTTAATTTGTTAAAGAGGAAGATTACGGAACAACCAGTTTTTGTGTTACCGGATTTCTGAAAGACATTTCAAGTGAAATGTGATGCAAGTGGATTCACAATCGGGGTAGTCTTGAGTCAAGAAGATAGGCCAATAGCATACTTCAGCGAGAAGCTGAATGAAGCGAAAGTGAAATACTCCACTTATGATAAGGAGTTTTATGCTATTATATAGGCATTGAAAAAATGGAGGCATTACTTGATCCCGAAAGAGTTTGTCTTATACAGTGATAATCATGCACTGCAGTTTGTGACTCAACAAGAGAAGTTGAATCAGAAACATGTTAAATGGGTTGAATATATGCAGAATTTCACTTTTGTGATTAAACATATTTCTGGTACTGCTAACAAAGTTGTTGATTCTTTGAGCAGGAAGTGTTTTCTATTGCAGGAGTTCATAGTCAAAACGTTGGGTTTTGATGATCTCAGGAACATGTATAGAGATGATCCATATTTTTAGGAGGCGTACGAAGTAGCTGAGAATCCAATTCTCAGGGATAGAAGCCAATGGAAAAAATACATGATCCAGGAAGGATTACTGTTTAAGGGTAATCAACTGTGTATTCTGAAATGCTCCATGAGGGAGAATTTGCTGAAGGCGAAACAAAGTGGAGGGTTGGCAGGGCACTTTGGTCACGACAAGACGTTCTCAAAATTGAATGAGTCATATTTTTGGCCAGGAATGCGAGAATACGTCAAGAGATTCATGGATAGATGCAGAATTTGCTAGCATTTGAAGGGAAGGAAACCAAATGCGGGGTTTTATCAACCATTGCCCATACCTGAGAGGCCATGGGATGGAATCAGCATGGATTTCATATTGGGGTTGCCAAGAACACAAAGAGGTTCTGATTCAATCTTTGTGGTGGTGGATAGATTTTCCAAGATGACACACTTCATTCCATGCCATAAAACCAGTGACGCAACTCACATTGTGAATTTGTTTTTCAAATAAGTCATTCGACTTCACGACTTACCAAGAAGTATAGTTTCGGATCCAGACACCAAGTTCATAGGACACTTTTGGAGGACCCTATGGAAGAATCTGGGAACTAAATTTTCATTTAGTTCGGCTTATCATCCTCAGATGGATGGACAGACTGAAGTGGTGAACAAAAGTTTGGGAGACTTGCTGAGAAGCTTGGTGACAAAACACCATAGCCAGTGGGACAACATATTACCACAGGCAGAGTTTACTTATAATGACTCAGTTAACAGGAGAACAGGACAAAGTCCATTTCAAGTTGTCTATGGCATGAAGCCGAGATGAATTTATGAATTGAGAGATTCAAAACATAATGCAACTAGGAGCACTAGTGCAGAAGATTTTGCAGAGGTGATGAAGGAACTTCACAGCCAAGTGAAGGAGCAACTGCAGAATTTAAGCTAGGAATACAAGCGTAGAGCAGATCAACATAGAATACAACTTCAGTTTGAGGTTGGTGATTTGATTCTAGCACATTTGAGAAAGGAAAGGTTCCCGAGAGGAACCTATAATAAGCTGAAGATGAAGAAAATCAGACCATGTAAGGTCTTAAAGAAATTTGGGGCGAATGCTTATGAGATTGAATTACCCGATGGGATCGTAATTTCTCCGATATTCAATATCTCAGATTTGTACCCATATAAAGCTGAGGAAACAGGAATAGAAAATGAGCAGCGAGTGATCCAATGGACAAAGTAGATTCCAGTTGCAGATAAGCCACAGATGGAGCACATACTAGATAAAAGAGTGAGCAAGAGGACCAGGCGAAAGCAATACTTTGAGTATTTGGTCAAATGGAAGGGCCATCCAGTTGAATATGCCAGCTGGGAGAGAAAAGTGGAGATCCAAAAGCATAGAAAAATAGTGCGTGAGCTCATGGATAGGAGCCCATGAAATTTTTCAAGAAGGAGAGTATGATGCAGGAGCATCTCAAGCGAGCCAGCACGGAGTCCAAGGACAACTGGACAAACGTCCAGTAGAAATTTTGAGAATGTTTTAGAACCTTAAATGGAACAATTAAGTGAAGGCACACTTGTATAATGTAAATGGACCTTGAGTGATCCGCTCTCGTCCTTAGTAGGTAGAAGACAATTATGGTAGTTAATGCAAGTAGGTAAAATTGAATGTATAGATTTGACAGTTTAGAATGAGAGAGGGAAATGGGATATAGACACCCTCATTGTGTATTGTAACATAAGAAGCATGAAGATCATGAAGAAGAGCATAGAAGAGAAGCATAGGGTTGTGTAGCATACTCCATGTACATAAGTTCTGAATTAATACAAAGAAAGTTGTGATTCAGGCTCACGGTGTTCATATATCCTCTGTGTATGCATATTTGAATGTTATGCTCACAATTGTTTTACTCTTTCTGTCATGCAATTTATTTTATGCTATGTATGAACAATTTCTTGTTGAATGTTTGAAATCTGAGAGGGAAGGGTAATGGAATGAGTTTCAATTGTTTCTCTATCTGAGCAAGAGTTCCTGCAAGGGGTGCAGTTGAACCGTCCGCAAGGAGTGCGTTGACGAAGGGTTCAGAGGTTTGTCTCTGAAATCTCAGACTAGATAACTTGTGTTCTCATTCACATAGAAGTGCAGTTAGGCATAGGAGCCATGCAAAGAGTGCGCAGGATGAGTGAAGTCTCAGGGTTGTGAACCTGAGAGAAGAATTTAGAGACTGCTGTTGCAGGAGTGCACAGGGTCAAAGGGATTCAAGCACTTGAAAGTGTTTGAAAATCTACCGCAAGGAGTGCGTGCAAGTGCTTTTCTGAAAGGTTTAGAGTTGGAGAAAGTTTAGAAGGATCTGAAGTCTTCAAAATTCGTTGAAGGAAGGTAAAGAGGCCAAGCACCTTGAAATTTAAGGAAGGCGTAGCGACGTCGGACTGAAGGAGGATAGATTCTAAGAGAAAGAATGGATGGTCGGAATTCTCTGAAGAGAAATCGCGAAGTCCCGTGAGTTGTTAGATATCGCAGAGAAGCAGGGGAGTTACTACAAGTACTCCTAAAGGTTCTAAGCTCAAGAGGAGTAGGACCATAGATCCAAGCCACAAGGGCCATTGGATTTACACGTGGATACCTGTATCAGGTTTTCGTGGGTGGAAGTCCCATAAACTTTGTAATAGGGATCGCGATATCCTGAACTGCGAAGTCCCAAAGGCTAAGAGAACGGTGTGGGGCCAGAGGAATCGGCAAAAGCGGACAGGTGGCGCACTATTGACATGGAGTCAAACTCCGTTGACCATTTTGGAGTTTTGTGGAGTGAAGTTCTGAATTCATTGCATTAGGATTCACGATATTGCGAAGTCTGAAGTCCCGACGAAGTAAAGGGGAGTTGAAAAGTCAACCCCATGAACGCATCGAAATTTCGGAAAATCGGGTTTCGGGAATCACGGGAGAAAGTTGCTTGACATCACGACTGCCGAAATCGTGATAAGGAAAATCCCGAAAAGGAAAGAGGAAGGGTCAGTGTTGACTGTTTTTCGGGGTTCGGAGATTTGGAGACACTGCGCTTGAACAACGGATTCGCAAAGGTGCGAAGTCTGATCTCCTAAGTACAAAGAGGGTATCCCACGAGGATTTGTTGTGGGTGCAGATTTTCTGAAAGGAAAATAGAAGAGCTATTTCCGAGATCTCTTCAGGCCAGTGGTAGAGAAAAGATCCTGTGCGCGTGGGCCTTCGGACCTACGGGTTGTGGAGGGGCTGCATGCGACGTCAAGTACTTTTTTCTTTTTCTTTTATTTTTATTTTTTTGACCAAGATATTAAGCATGGAAATTCCATTAGAGAAATACTCTGGTTTCAATTTCCATACCTGGAAAGTAAAAATACAATTTTTTAGGGACCTAACCTCCCTAACCCCTCACATAGCTAGAATAATATATTTTCCATGTAATAAAGGCCATCATTAGTCAATAATCCCTATTTAATAAATGTGAACAAGTCAATGTAATAAGAACTAATAGAAGTTTCTTCTTCCAGAAAGATATTCCTCTAGAATGTTCTTTAGAAGATATAATTAGTATAAATAAGAGTAAGAGGAATGCAAAGTCTTTGTATTAAGAATTATTATAATAGGGCTCTGCTCTGCTAGAGGCTGCCCCCTCGAAGAGTTAAGTGAACACTACTTTCTTTGAACAAAGGTATTATTTTTGGTATTTCTCTTCTCAATATTTTATTGTTCCATTGATATGTGATGAATATTCTTGTTTCTGCATATTATATTACATCTAGTACCTTACAAGTGGTATCAAATCACTTTCCTTGGAAGGAATTGTGGGTAAAAATTTTTCTAGGGTAGAGACGTGTAATTTCAGTGTCTTTAAAGTACAAAGATTTGTCATTCAACAGGTAAAAATGCAGTGGGGAAGACTACATGCATACAATACAAACGATTTCACGGGGTTTCCTAGAAACCAAAAGTTTCTCCCTTGTTGAAAACCTCTGTAACCCCTGTTGGTACCCCTCGAAATAATATGTATATCAGGATTCCCCTTATTTACACGACCATCACTCCCACTTATTTAAATGTATATCAAGAGTCCCCTAGGTCTCCTAAAACCACCCCTAGATCAACCAATCGACTTCTTGAATTCTCTAGTGGCACTGGGAACAACAATCGGGAATATACTCTCTTGTACCTAGGTAATTGGGTAGTATAACTAAGGGTAATATCAAGCCTCCTTATTTGGTGCCCTGAGATATTGGGACAAGTACTATTGTTCAACCCTGCATGTATATCAAAGAGCTATAACATAGGGAAAACACTTGTCCATAGGCACTCTACAAAACCTAACCTGTGGGGGAACATACTAGACAAGGAACATAAAGGATATTTTGGCTGCACAATCTTGCCTCCTGCATTCTGGTTGTGAAATTAATACACATTTTTTCTATTAAGAATTTGGGAATTTCGACATTGAAATATTATTTAGGTTAGAATATAAATCCACAACAAAAAAATGGTCCCATCAACACCCTTATTCGGATCCTATCCCATTGGATTCCTCTCCTATCCTCGATCGTCATGGTACTTATCATTTTTAATATTTTTTTCCAATGGACCCGCCCCCCTTTCTGGAACCCTTATTTTCAACCTATCCCATTGCATTCCCCTTTTCTCCCTCATCGTCGTGGTACCTATCACTTATAAGAATTTATTTTTGTGTGGTCCCATCCACCCCCTTCCTAGAGCCCTCATTTGACATCTCTCCCATTGGATTTATCTTCTCACTCTTATCCTAGTCATATATCTCACCCATATGCCTTTTTCTAGTGGACCCATTTCCCCTTACAGGCACCCCTCCTATCCAAATGAATAACACTCGTAACCAAGACTTGCAAGCTACCATCACCCAGAATAAGGAGAACATCCAACTTGTGACTTTTGAAATTGCTTCCATCAATTCCAAATTTTCACAATTCCAGGACCAAGTCCAACACCAATTTTAACCCATGGATACCAAATTCATGGGATAATTTGACACCCTCAAATCAGTTGTCAACCAATTTTTGAACCGCTCCTATGGAATTTCCTCCTTGGAACAATCATGCCACTGAGATGGTGTTGACTTCTCCCATTCTGTGGTATTTAAATCCAACTCCTTTCACCGTGGCCCTTGTATTCCTAGATTTGAGGCCAATAAATTTGATGGCTGAGATCCCACGGGTTGGGTCACTCAAATGGAGCATTATTTTTATTTGCATGTCATTATTGATAAGTTGGAAAAACTTCATTATGTTGTTGTCTATTTGGATCCTAAATTCCCTAAATGGTGGCAATGTCATAAAAATGCACGCTGGGGGTATGTTTCTTGGACTCAATTTGTTGCAGAGCTTTATGAAATCTTTGACACCAACACCCACTATTTAGGTTGTTTGACCAAGTTGAAATAGTTGGGAACAATGAAAGGATTTATAACTGCCTTTGAGCACTTGTACTTCAGAACGGAGGGAATAATAGATGCATTCTTCTGGGAATGCTTTGTTAGTGTCATAAAGGATGAAATCCAAGCCTAGGTCCTCATGGCTCACCCTTAGATTTGGTTGGAAGCTACTAAATGTTCCAAAGAAGCACAACATGTTGTTTTGTCCGAGAAAATAAAGCCCTTTTTTCTTCCTTGCCCTCGAACCACCAATCCTACCCCTCCTACCAACCCTCTCAAGGTCCAGAAATTAACTATGGCATAAATGGATGAACACCAACTCAAGGGTTTTTTCTATAATCGTGATGAAAAATATTTTCCCGAGAACAAGTGTAAGGAACAAATTTTTTTTATGGTCATTTCAGAGGATGTTGCTGAAAAGGAGGTTGAATTCCCCCCCATGGAAGAGATACCCCATCCAGATGCTACTACTCCCCCTGCTAACCCACTAGAATTTGAACCACTGATTTCACTACGTCCCATCACTAAATTCTCTTCTCCTCAAACCCTCAAGCTAATTGGATACATTAAGAATAGAAAAATTATCATCCTTGTTGATAGTGGAAGCACCCATAATTTTATTCACCACCACATTTCCCAGGAAATCGATTTCTATATCTGTGTTGTCAACAATTTTTAAATCATGATAGCCAATGGAGGTTCCATGAAATGTGGTGGGAATTGTGAAAATGTGTTCCTACAAATTAGTTAGTACCACTTGAAATCTCATATGCTTTCTATCAACATGGGCGGTTGTGACATTGTGCTCGGTGTTGAATGGTTACACACTCTAGGCCCCATTCTCCTGAATTTTAAAGAATTAACCCTGCAATGAAAATGGGAGAGACATCAATATCAATTCCAAGGAATCACAGTAGGATCCCCTGAGATCAACAATTCCCATCGAATGGAAAAGCTACTCAAAAAAGGTTATTCGAGCATTATTTTCCAACTCCATTCTATTCAAACAATTGAGACACCCTTTGTGCATTCTAACCTCCAATATATCATATCTAAACACCAAGCTGTTTTTTCCACTCTCCAGGGACTTCTCCCTTCATGTGGTGTTCATGATCATTCCATTCCTATTGTCCCAGGCAGTCTTCCTCCCGATGTTCTCCCTTATCATCATCTCTTTTCTCAAAAGAATGAAATTGAGAAAATCGTTCAAGAATTTCTCTATGAGGTATTATCCATCCTAGTACCAATCCCTATTCTTCTCCTATGGTTATGGTACTCAATAAATAAGGCACTAAATTCATGTGTCTATACTTTCACGCCCTCAATAAACTCACCATCAAAGACAAATTTCACATTCCTGTCATTGATGATTTCTTGGATGAATTGAGTGGTTCTCAGTACTAAATACTAAAATTGATCTCTGCTCTGGCTACCACTAGATACATATGAAATAATAATACATTCCCAATACTATCTTTAGAATTCATGTGGGTCACTATGAGTTCTTGGTCATGCCATTTGGATTTTATAATTCCCCCTCCACTTTCCAAAGTCTCATGAATCATGTCTTCTATCCCTTTCTCTATCATTTTGTCTTAGTTTTCTTTGATGATATTCTCATCTATAGTAAAACTTGGACAACCTATCTCTCTCAAGTGGACCAAGTTCTCCATCTACTCTCGCAACACCAAATTTTCCTCAAACAATATAAATGTGCCTTTGAAGCCTCAGAAGTGGAGTACTTGGGTCATATTGTTGGAAAGGATGATGTCAGCGTAGATCCTAATAAAGTTGAAGCTATGTAGGATTGGCCTCACCCTAACACTCTTAAGATCTTGCGTAGTTTTTTGGGTTTAATGGGATATTATTGCAATTTTTTTAAGGATTATGGAAAAATTGAAACACCTCTCACTACTCTCCTTAAAAAGAAGGCCTTCACTTGGAATCGAACCACTGATCAATCCTTCCATTCCTTGAAAGAGTCTATGTGCATGACACATTTCTTGACTGTTCCAAAATTCACCAAGATTTTTGTCTTGGAATGTGATGCTTTAGGAAAAGGAATTGGGGTAGTCCTTATTGAATATGGTAGGCCTTTTTCCTTCACTAACAAACAAATTTCAGACAGACATTTGGGCCAATCAATCTATGAAAAAAAAATGGTGGCTATTATGGATGTTATGGATCTCCGACATCCTTAAATATTGGGGAAATACTTCCAGATTAAATTTGATCACCAGAGCCTCAAGTATTTTATGGAATGATAAATGTTCCCCCCAGAGCAACAAAAATGGGTGACTAGGATATTTGGATATGATTATGAGATCATTTACAAGAAGGGAAAATAAAATGTGGTTGCTGATGCTCTCTCCAGGAATTATGAAGAATAAGAGTCCCTCTTTTCCTTCTCCTTCATTATAGCAGATTGGCTCCAAGCTATTAGTGAGGAATGGCTGCAAGATCCAAAACTTTATCACCTAATCAAAAAATTGAAAGACCATTCTCCATCTTCTTCAGGGTACTCTTGGCACAATGATGAGCTTCACTGCAAAGGGCGTATGTATTTAGGAAAAAATTTGCAACTTAAATCCACGGTGCTTTATGAGCTTTATGTTTCACCCACAACTAGGAATTGAGGGTTTAGCAAAACCTATGAAAAGGTCAAACTTTTTTTTTTGGGGATGGTATGAAATAGGATGTCCACACACTTGTGGCTGAATGTGATGTCTATAGATGAAACAAGGGAGAGAAAATCAAACCACCCGACACACTACAACTGCTTCCGATTCCGCCTACTATTTGGAAGGATATTTCTATCGATTCCATTGTTGGCTTACCTAAATCGAGAAATAATTCAGTCATCATGGTGGTAGTTGATCGTCTTTCCAAATATGCTCATTTCTTTTCTCTTCAACACCCATTCACTACATCCACAATGGCTCAAATTTTCATGGATAATGTCTTCAAACTTCATGGCATGCCTCATTCTATTATCTCTGACAAGGATACCACTTTCACCAACACTTTTTGGCAATAATTATTCAAGCTCCAGGACACCCAATTGCATCTCATCACTTCCTCTCATCATGAGACTGATGGCCAAAATGAATTTTTCAACAAGTGTTTGGAAACATATTTTCAATGATTTTTCATCTGATAGAAAAAATCAGTGGGCTCAATGGTTACCCCTAGCTGAATGGTGGAACAACACATATTACCATACAAATACTCACATGGCTCCTTTTGAATCAGTATATGAATACAATCTACCATTGGTTCTCTCATCCATTCCAGGTGTCTCGAAGGTTCATGAGATTGAAAAAACCCTTATAGTCTGACAGGCCATTCTCCATACCCTCAAAGAAAATTTGGTCATGGCTCATAATCACATGAAGCAACAAACCAATGAAGGTAATTCTGAATTTCAATTTCCTGAAGGTGAACAGGCGTTTCTTCATCTGCAACCTTATAAGAAGACTTCACTCAAAGGTGAACAATGCCAAAAACTTGCTCCCAAATTTTATGGTCCTTATACAATTCTCAAGCGAGTGGGGCCTGTGGCCTACCGGTTAGCTTTTCCCAATGCTTATAAGATCCATATTGTTTTTTGTGTCTCATTCTTAAAGAAGGTGATTGGAACTAGGTGCTAAACACAAACCACTCTCCCTAAGTTAGATGAAGAAGGTTCCATTTGATTGCATCCCCAAGCAGTATTTGACGAACACGATCATCATTTCTGTCATGGTACCATCAAGGAAGTGTTAGTGCAGTGGAAATGTACAAATCTTGAAGATGCCAACTGGGAATTGACCAACATTCTGCAACAATTTCCTCATCTTAAGCCTTGAGGACAAGGCTGTTTTTCAAGGGCGAGGGAATTTTAGAGACCTAACCTCCCTAACCCCTCACATAGGTATAATAATATATTTTCCATGTAATAAAGGCCAACATTAGTTAATAAGGTCTATTTAATAAATGTGAACAAGTCAATGTAAGAAGACCTAATAGAAGCTCCAGCTTCTAGAAAGATCTTCCTCTAGAATGTTCTTTAGAAGACATAATTAGTATAAATAAGAGTAGGAGGCATGATAATTCTTTGTCTTGATAATTATTGTAATAGAGATACTATTTGCTGGACTTTTCCCCCTCGAAGAGGCAAGTGAACATTGTTTTCTTTGAATAAATGTATTATTTTTGGTATTACTCTTCTCAACATTTTGTTGTTCCATTGATATATGCTAAATATTTATATTTTTGCATATTATATTACATATGGTACCTGACACAAATGCAGTTGGCGAACACAACTTTGTGATGAATAGTAAAATGGACTGAGAAATCATTGAACGATCCAAATAATTTACTATAATGGAATAACAAAGATGATAAATCTAAATCCATCATTGACCTTCCTCTCTTAGATTCAAAGATAAATCACATAGATATGGAGAAATCGTTCAAGGAAATATGGGATATGTTGAATGCATTACTGCATCATCTCTCTTCTCGGCCGAGATATTCAATCCATCATATATTGATTTTAAAAATATGAGAGATTTGGGATCAGTACGATCAGATCATATGCAGAGAACCTAATTATTACTCTCCAAACACATCTTGATGTCATAAATATGAGAGTGAATGTACACATGTATTTGATCCTCAAATTTTATTCTTGTTTACATAATAGGTTTCCAAGAACTTGTAATATGAGCATAAAGATTATTTATTGTAGTCAAATTTAATGATGGACTTGAAAATAGAAGAAACTTATATAAAATAAGAGGTATGAATGTACTTTGTTTGACAAAGTTGAGTTGTTTTGTGAAGATGGATTTGGTGGAGTGTTTTAAAAAAAAATAGAAGAAATTTATAAAATAAAACAAAATTCCTTTCAGTATAAAATACATGTTACCATTAAACAAACAATATATTAATTAATATACTATATATTCGAGAGAAGTTATACAATGTATGCAACATTGTGTTAATGAATAACATATATATTCAAAAGAATGTATATTGTACAAAGAGAAAATTTTGACACTAAGTGAAGATTGTAATTCAATGGAAGAACTTTATAAAGATAGTTGTAGATATTAGTTGATACACATTAAAGTGCTAATGTTATTGAGATGCCAACCTCGTGCTGAATATTTCCAACTTAGTGTTGATGTCGATGATCGTCCAACCTTCCTGTTGTAATGTTGTTGTTGTTGATGTTGTTGATGTTGTATCATCCTCATGCTATTAGTGATGATGATGATGTATTAGTGTTATACTAATCCATGTTGATGCAGATTATGATGATGCCATTCTAACTCTTTGTTGCGGATGATCATATTGATGATGAGAAAAACTTCCGATGATTTATAGATATGCCAGTCAGTGTTCTATATGTTGTTGATGTTGTTCCCCTCTCTCTCTCCTAATGATGCTGTAGAATACCCTTCTTGTTAAGGGGGAGTTTTGAAATATTGTAGCTGCAAATCTTATTCTATGTATTATTGAGTTATTATTCATTAGATCAATCCCCTTTTTTGGATTGATCATGTTAGGATTTGTACTTGACAAAATACCCTTTAATGGATTAGTCAAACCCTAATTATATTATGAAAATTAAGAAGTTGGGTCCGAGGCCTAATTAAAGTGGTTTTAACCACTAAGAAGAGAAGTTGGCCCTTCCCAGTGAAGAGACACCTTTCCAGTGCTTGAAATAAAGGAGGCCAGTGCCTCATTATCTCACTCACTCATTTTCTCATCAAGTGTGCAAGTTTGGTAGCTCCAGTTGGGATAAGAAGGAAGAGAGAGGCACATTGCTCAGTGTTGGATATTATCTAGTGTTTTGGTTTATTGTCTTGACATTGTATTGGCTATCTATATTAAGGAAGTTTTTTCTAGGTTTTATCCCCCATGAGGGTTTCCCAAGACAAATGTTGTGTATCTTCTGATTGTGTTTCTCTCAGTGATCCTATCTATGTTATTGTTATATATTAAATTGAAAAGAAACCTAATAATAACTCAAAACGTAACATGGACAAACCCTCAAAATCTACGATATTAAGAATGATTTTTTCACTCCTTTATCTAGGTCATTTGCTTATCTGTATGATCGATTTGTTCAAAGAAAGTTTGAAAATTAGATATAAACTTAAAAATTGCACAAAAGAGACATACAACTCTTGCTTATCAATGTTTTTTACTGTTAAAAACAATTTTGGAAAAGGGTTAAAATTTAGAGAAAAAAATGGATTAATATTTTCAACAAATAGTCAAATGTGTGATAAAATGTCATGAGATTTACTTAAGAAAAAAATATTACCACTTTCAAACTTTAAATCCTCACTATATATGATTTTTTTGGGAAATTCGTTAGGCTTTAATAATCAAGTCATCATTTTTCTTTGTAACATGGGCTACAAAATGCAGATCAATAAAAATAATAATGATCCAGTGTAAGAGAAATAAATCTTAGTTCCAATGTTGTACATGTGAATAGAGACAATTTCACATGGTTGTGTGAGGATTAAAGCCTGATTAACGTAAAAAATACAAACACGAACCAAAGGTGTTCCTAATTTTGTTTTATTGATTGTGTGTTGAAGTGTCCATTAGAATGTTGAGGAATTCACCATGATTTTGGTTA
>ML777848.1:961388-978828 GCA_009831015.1 Picea engelmannii | reverse complement strand
ATGCCCATATAATTCTAAACATCATTTAAGTTTCCTAAACATTTTATGAAAGTAATCTGAAACAGTAACTTCTTAGCATAATAGTGATTCTCATAACAACAACTTCAGTAACTTAGATTTATCAATAAATACTGAATTCATGAGAGAAAAAAATAAATACATAACTTAACAAAGTACCTGGTTCTGATGCTAATTGTTGTTGCCACTATGCCTTGCTGCTGCCTTTCTGCTCCCTGCTACACAGATCAATCCTACCACAAATAGGAAAATAGTTGCCCAAAACTACTGTCCTCCCTGCCAACTAGGAAAACTACCTAGCTCCAGAATATCTATGGATATCCTGGCCCTCCGTGCCCAAAACCTCCAGCAACTCAGTGCCTCCCCTGATCAAAAGCCACAGCCTAAAAACTCTGTGCTCCCAGAAAGTCCAAAAGTCCACAAAATACAGCAGTGCACAGAAACTCGTTGCTCACAACAACACACCACTGTCCATAGGCTCTCTGCTCACAGAAAAATACCATAGTCACCGCCAATACAGTTGGCTCCGCAAATACAGTCCGCAGCATCCATCCCCGCCGAATGGTGCGCACATCCCCCTCTTCCCGTCCCTTATTCCTCCCGATCGACTCAAGCAGTTACTCCTCCAACCACCCTGCGTCCTCCGTCCTTCGTCATGAGTTAATGTTTTATCTCCTCGGGATCCATGGCTATCCCTTTCTGCATACGCCACCATTTTTATATCATTTTTCATTGATCTATTAATTTTATTTCAGAGGTCATTAAATGTGATCTGTAATTTGAACTATTACTCAGTTAACCATAATTAATTTCTTTAATTAATTTTACTTTATAATCTTTAAGCATGTATCCCATTAGGGTCGTTACAGAAAATATCGAGAACATACTTCATTAAAACGAATCAACACAAAATGTATGAAATACCATCCAACCTTGTTTTTAAATACTTATTTCCATTTCTCTCTATCATCAAAGAGTTTCTCTTTAGGGTGCCTTCGTTCTAATGTTCCTGGTCATGGACATGTAAGACAACTTAGAGATGTAATTGAGGGGGAGATGAAACAAGAGAGACTAGTTTTATGTGACGTGAGCTTTGAGTAAAAAAAAACTCTGTTTTACAAGAGAAACTTAGAGAGGACGAAAAAAAAAGAACAAGTATGTTTCGTGTTCTCCCTGTGTTCGATGCTTTGGTTGGTTGAAAAGGCTACCTGGAAATTTGTTTGTTGAACTTCTTTGTTTTGTTGCTGGGAATTGTAATGGATTTTTAGGTCACCTGCAATCTATTTCTTCGTTTAAGTATATAGCTTCTTCCAACAACACAGATTTGGCCACTGTATTGAATTGTGGATATCGCATAAGTATTTGTCTTCCTTGGAGACTGGTAAAAGAATATGTATGGGTGAATAAAACGGCATATTATCACTTCAAGAGTTTCTATTTCATAGTTTGATGACCTGCATGTGGCTCTGGTAGCCAACTTGACAGAAAGTCATGTTCTTTGTCAAAGTTTGTTTGGTTTCCTCTAGATATAGTTGCAAAGTCCACATATTAGGTGTCACCTCCAAACATTCCATATCTTTTTGTGGGTCGACATACCTCGCCCGCTATGAGGAAATATATACTCGGATTCCATCTGTAACATTTGATACACTTGCTAGACCTGTGCTGGTGCATTCTGTAACATTTGATGCACTTGCCACACCTCAGCTACCCGAAGAAGTTATGTACCTCAATAGATTTTCATTTTGCATCTGGGTTGGATGTTTCTTCCAATTTACTATAATAAAGAAAAGCATTTCCACATACAAATCCTCAGGCAAGATTCTCAACCAAACAGACGATCGAATACAAGGAGAATACCAGTCACTATATACTTGAATTATTTTCCCCTGCCTTAACTGTTGTGACATAAAACGACTCTGTTCACGTTGAAATCAGACTGAATCTCATTTCTAAGTTGTCTTGGATGTGAATGCTCAGGAACATTGCAAAGAAAACACCTTAAACCCCAAATTTTCGACGACATAAGGAAATTAATACTTGACAAAGAATGGAATGTTGAATAAGAAGCCATTGCAGGAAGGCCATATCTGGAAGAAACAAAGTATTCAAAAAACTAGGATAGATGTACTTCGCAACACCAATTAAGTACAAAACCCAAAATTGATATTCAATTCATTTTTTACGAATAAAGAGTTTGAACGTCAAGAAAAGTGTGAAGAAGCTTCATCAATGTACATATCTTTAATTGGTCGATGGCAGGAGAAATCACAATCATTGTCGCAAATAGCCTCAACTGTATTTTGTAACACATCTTATTTGAATATAGAATAATTTCGGTTTATTTCTTAATAGTATTTTCCAATTTCTGGTATTTGTTTTAATTGTATTTTCTACCTTCTTCCCCTGTGTCGTTAAACATGAAGGATAAGATTTTGTTTCTGCTGCTCACTACTTTAATCTAAATAAAGCATGGTCTATTCTTTCTTTACATTTTACATTTAAAAATATTTTTTCATAGGCCATACTTATGTGGCGCCGACTCTGTATTTAAAGAAAGAAATTGGAGGATGCGTTATGCTCCCATTCTTCAGGTTCTGTAAATAGAATGAATTCGTGAGTTACAACAAGGCAGTTGCATTGTTGACACAATGTTCCTGTGAAGTATGTTGGGTATATTGCAGCTTGTTCTATTTGATAATATCTGTGCATATATACTAATATCAATACTATTGGAAAAAATACAGAAAACTTCCTCTTCAACAAAGCTTAGGCAGTTATGTTTGGGTTTGTGGTATTAAACAAATATGTCCATTGTTCCATCATATACATCTTGCAGCCTAGGAACTTCTGTAGTTTGTAATTTATGCTTTAATTACTTAAAGTCACAACAAATTTTGATTTCTTTTAATTTAATTTAGATATTGATGTTTATGGAGAGCCATCGTTTGTTGATGTCATTGCAATGAATACAAGATGAATAGATGATAAGGAATTTATGTTGTTGAGACCACAATGCAAATTCATGTTTCTTGTTGCGCTATGTACATCTTGCAATCAAAATTTTCCTGGTTTCAACGAAATTTGCGAGCCGAAGAGCATCTTGCAAATTGGGAGATCATTTGCATTTGAAATAGAAGCAATCCATTAATATATATTAGTATGAATACTATTCTGATAAATACAAAAACTTTCTCCATTGATATATACTAGAATGAATACTATTGAAATAGATATCAAAACATCGTCTTGGCCAATACTTAGCCAGTTATCTGGACAACGGGCCTCGGGTTCATGGTATCAAACACCTATGTCCCCTGTTTTGTCATATACATGTTGCAGGCAAAGAAATTTAGTGATGTGCACTTAATGCGTTTACTAGTGAGAAGCCAATAGAGGTTCGAAAACATTGCCATTAATAAATGGAAAAAAAAAAAGTTTTCCCGACTCTCAGATACTTATCTCTTTTCCCATTTTTCTTTTCCCATCCATTATGGATTTTTGGTTTTATACTTAGTTGTCTTTCTATGTATGGCGGGCTAACATGTCTTCATCTCCATCTATATCCTCGCAAGACGGATCCGACCGACCGTTGTTCCATTCCATACTTAGCCAATTTTATGCCTGCCGCTGCGGGGCTGACGCTTGCGAGCCCAACTTCTTATCGTTCCTCTATATACATATTGCATTGAAAACATCTGTGATCTACAATTCTACTGTGGGTTCCTCGTATACATTAACTTCATTCAAAGTATCTGTTGTTGATTTACATCCCTAGAAACTTCACGTCCTTCTTGACATACATCAACAATGGTCTTACCAGTGACAAGTTGACACAGTGGTATGAAAGATACTTTTGTGATCTGCAATTCATGCCTTAACATATCCATCTATATCCTCACACGACAGATCGGACCGACCGCTATTCCTTTTCATACTTAGCCAATTTTATGCCCGCCGATGCGGGGATGGCGCTTGCAAAATGAGCTACTCATCGTTCTGCTATATACATCTTGCACTCAAAACATCCGTGATCTACAATTCCACCGTGGGTTCCTTGTATAAATTAAGTTCATTCAAAGTATCTGTTACTTCCTTCCATCCCCAACAACTTTGTGTCCTTCCTGATATACATCAGCAATGCTCTTACTTGTGGCAAGTGGACACAGTGGTACGAAAGATACTTCTATGATCTGCACTTTATGCGTTAACTGGTGAGAAATCAACAGGGATTTGCAAGCATTTGCATTAATAAGAAAACACTAGATGTTATTTTGCAAGATACTTGGTTCTTTTTCCCTTCTCTTCTTCCCATGTATTATCTAGAATTCCACTGCAAACTTCTCCATCCTTTTTCCCTTATTTTCTTCCTGTGTATTATGGGACTATAAAATATGGACATGATATTTTATAGAACATGTACAAATTTTTCATTCCATACCTAGCAACATTTTGGATCGAGGGTTCTCGGCCAGGAGGGCGGGCTCAAAATTGGGCCTCCATTGTTTTGTGCCCTACAAATAGCACCCTGAGTTTTGCGATATACAAATTGACAAGTGCACCTATGGATTGTCTAACTCAACATTGCACTTCTATTGTTCCATGTCCTCCAAACGACACTCCCAGTTCCCCGATATAGAAATTGACATACATAGTGTAGGACTAGCGGGGTGGAGATTGCCATTGTTTATGGATGCTAATCCCTATGAAGTATCTAATAGTATCTAAAAAATTATTTTATTTTTTATTTTTTCCCTGTATAACAGTATCTAAAAAATTATTTTGAATACTAAAATAGCTCTTAGTAGTGACAACTAGACACAAAGGTACAAATCAGTTGCGATTTCACTCTCCACAATATACAAATTGACTTCCGGATTCCGACATCGTCTGCTCTTCCATGTTATAGATTATGCATTCCAATGTTCGAAGCGATACAATTAGAAGGTTCGGGCCTCACCTCCTTTGCAGACACTTTCTCAGCCTATTTTGGATCCTCCTGTTTCCTAGTTCACAAAATATGCATCTCCAGCATTGGTGGGTTGACATATGTTTATCTCCATCTATATAATCAAACAACGAATCCGACCGACCACTGTTTCTTTCGATGCTTTCGATATGTTTCTCTATTATATACATATTCCACTCTAAATTTTCATGATCTACAATTCCACTGCTAACTGCTCTGTTCTTTTTCCCTTTTATTTATTCCCGTGTATTATGGGACTATAAAGTATGGACATGATATCTTATAGAGCATGTACTAATTCCCATGATATTTTATAGAGCATGTATAAATTACGCATTCGATATCTAGCGAGATTTTGGATTGCGGGTTCTCGGGCGGGAGGGCTCAAACTTGGACCTCCATTGTTCCATGGCCTACAAATAGCACCCATAGTTCCGTGATATACAAATTGACAAGAGAACCCGCAAAGTGGTTGACTCAACATTGCACTTCCATTGTTTTGTGTCCTCCAAACAATGCTCGTAGTTCCGCGATATACAAACTGACACACGAAATGCAGGACTGGCGGGGTGGATATTTCCATTGTTTATGAATGCTAGTACCTATGAACTATCTAACAGTATCTAAAATATTATTTTGAATACTAAATTAGCTCTTAGTACTGACAACTGGACACAGAGGTACGAAAAAGTTGGGATTGCACTCTCCACAATATACAAATTGACTACCGGATTCATACATCATCCGCTCTTCCGTGTTACAGATTATGAATTCAAATGTTCAGAGAGATACAATTAGAAGGTTTGGGCCTCGCCTCCTTTGCAGACACCTTCTCACCCTTTTTTGGATTCTACTGTTGCCAGGTTCACGAAATCTTCAATTCCAGTGCGGTCATTGTACCACTGCTCACAAATGTTTCAAATTATCTCTCGCTACCTTCCATCCCCACTAAATTATTGTGCTTCCAGTTGTCCTACCATATCCTCTTCGCTGTTACACGTATTGCACTCAAAAAGTTCTGAGACATACAATTTGACCCTCGTGCCCTCACCCTCAACGCTTATATGTTGCAACCCTGTTTTGTAGCTGTCTTTTTTCCCCTGCCTGTGACCTCCGTACTTTCTTACTATGCGATTAGAAACCTTTCATGCTAACAACTGACCATGCAGGAACAATCAACATTGTCATTAATGGCCAAAAACCTCGAGGAGATATCCCATTATTATGCATTAAACCAAGATGTGCAGAGAGTTATTTTGTCCCTTCTGATTGTTCATATCCAACATGCGTCCTCATGTTGGGCCACTCAAGAAATCTACAATGCTTAATCGCTCATTACAATATACAACATGTTGGCATTTCTATGTATGCAATTAGTATTGTTTAATGTTAGCAATGCATCGTGCAACATTTGTCCAAATTGTCATTAATCAATGAAAGTCTCGAGAACATCTCCCATTCACTTGCTTTCGACCAAAATTTGCACAGGGTTATATTATCCCTTCCAAATTTTCATTTCATTCATCGGTTGGAACAAATAAACGTTCTTGTAGACTTATGGCACCATGTCGACAATTTTTTTATGGAGATACAATAAATATGTTCGCACAAGAGGACCAAATCTTTCATTGGTCCAGGGCATACTTTTACTATTCATCTCGTTCCACCCAAAACGAAGTGATTTGGACCTCTGGAATTTCTCGTGTAGGATGTGTTCCTGAGGTTTTTGACTCTAAGGAGGTGGTCTCTTAGTGCACCAAAAAATATATTCCATGCCAAAGAATTATTCCACTGCACGACCATTCTCCTGTTTCTTTGTCGGCTCGGCTCTTCCGTGAGATGTTAAAATTGTCGAACCCAACATTGACGTTTAGAGGACAAGACTACCAACAGTTTCTAGAAAAACATCATAACGGGTTGGACATCTTATCAGACTTCCTCGAAGACCCGACAACAGTTCCTGAAGATATCAAAGGCTGTAGGTAAGTTCCTTTAGAAATCCATTCCGGGAAATTGCTTCGTTGGTTACAAGAATAACGGGATAGGCATCCACAACAAGCATTTCCCATATAATTATTTATATTTTTTATTTCACAGTCAAGGAAAAATACATGTTCAATTGGGGGAAGCTAATTTTGATTGAGCTCTACTCCCAGTTGTCATGATTCAAAGAATTGAATAAATTTTATATGTCATCCTACTTGATTTTCGCAATTGTGTATTGTTGTCCATTTCCAAAACTTTCTCTTTCTAATAAAATAAACTGTGGATTCGACCTAGTAACATTCTGGCATGAGGCTCTATGGAGATACAAGGCATCCCATTGTTTTTATGAAGTTTTTAATGGATTTGTCTCAGTTTTAAGAGATTTATTGTTAGGCAGGGATGCTCCGCGGATGTTTGTCTAGGCAACCAAGTTTTTGAATAGGAAGGGCACACTTGAGCAAGAGGAAAATCACAGTGTCCTCATGGTATTTGTCTCTAAGGAAAATCCTACCTTCCTTCCATGCCACATCATGGACAAGATGTTTTTTTCATAAATAGCAAGGCAATACAACCACTGGTTGCATTTTTTTCATGACAAGAAAAAAAACAGTTCATTCCT
Source organism: Picea engelmannii (assembly GCA_009831015.1). Classification (NCBI taxonomy): domain Eukaryota; kingdom Viridiplantae; phylum Streptophyta; class Pinopsida; order Pinales; family Pinaceae; genus Picea; species Picea engelmannii. Next base: position 971,236 of record ML777848.1, on the reverse strand, counting down.
TTGCCCTGGAAAGTCGGAGACTTCGTGTGCAGAAACATCAACAATATTGACGAGTTTTCCGCCCATTTCAAGAAATTGAACCTAACGTACATTGAAAGGATAAAAGGGTTCGACCCTAATGGAATTTTTCAAGAAAATTTAGTGGGTGTTGGATTTAACACCTCTTTTATCCTTACACGCCTGACCCAAGACAATAACAATGTCGACAACAATCCTACATCTGTCGATTGTGACGCAGAGAGATTGCAAAGTGCCACTGAATTGTACAGACAACATGAAAAAGTATCTGATGAGAAGAGCACCCAGTCCCCCACCAACACTCCCAAGAGAACGACATCATGGAGCATTTCTTCGACGGTCCACCCCAGTAAGAAAGACACACAGAAATATTCGAACGGATGAGGAGATAAGAACCCTCCTCGCATAAATATTGATAGTTCTCACAAAATTCCACTGACAAAGAAGAGAAAAAACAATGCATGGCAGGCGGAGGAATCCTAAATTGAAAGTGGAAATATGCAACTTGAAATTGAATCTGAGCACATGCAAAAAATTGGGTTGTCCATAGTGGAAATATCGGACACTGACTTTTTTGACATAGATGAATCCTTCGTAATCCAGAGCACTATTTTTGATAGCCAATCTAAAATTCTGGTCATTGAAAAGAGAGATGTAACAAACATGAAAGGAAAATCTCGCACAGAGATTAAATTTAGCAAAATGTTGCCATCCCAAATCTGCCAATTTCACCAGGGAACTGGTGACATTCTTCGTGATTCCATTCGAGGAATTGAGACAGAAAATGCCAATATGAAACAACGCCTCAACAAATTTGAGCAAGCTTTCCTTGCAACTCTAGAATTTGCCAGTCCTTTGGAAAAAATCGTGCTTGCTACCACTGCAATGAATATGAAAGTATCCTCTACCCTCCTTGCATGCTCTAGAGCCCTTGTAGAGAATAACATCAACAAAAGAATGAAACTAGTTACTGAAGCCTGGGAAACATCGCAAAATTTAGTTTCCTTCAAAAAGAAGGCCAATGATTTGCTGAAACAATTGGAGACAAATTTAAAAAATGCACAACTTTTTTGTGATCAGGTACTGGCCCCTTTTGCCAAATATGTCAACAACAGATCGGAACTGAAAATAAGACAGGAGAATCTCCCCTCGCGAAAGCGCACCAAAAAAGTAAAAGCATGCTGGCAAAAGAAAGTTTACAACTTGTAGCTCATTGTCAAGTCATGTAAACAAGTCACATCAGAAAAGGAATATTTATTCACAAGCCTGCTCCAGTTGGACTTAGCTGGAACTACCAATGAGGTTCAAGATCCTAACTTAATTCTCAAATCCTTGTTAGTCACCAAAGATGCCTTCAAGGAACAAGTTGATATTTTAAAGGGGTTGTCTTTCGAAAAGTTGTACAACATACTTGAACATCATCTAGATGAGCACAAGCATTGGGTACTGGAGTATGCCTCACACAATGAAGAAATTGAATAGACTTTGCATAGTATTTCAATGGATCTAAGGAAATTAGAAAACGACCTTTACGACATAGAAAATCTGGGATGAAACCAACACAACCCCCATGAAAATCTACATCAAAGAATGGTTCCAAGAGAGAATGGACAACCTCATCCAGGAAGGGAAACAACCGGTCAATAGGACTACAATGCCCATCGACGACAGCAACAAAAACACATCGGATTCATAGTAAGTTTATACTGCCATCTTGTTTTGTTTATCAATCCAATTTAAGTCTATGTTGTCATATTATCTTCTTTATCAATCCACTAATGTCCTCTTTCAATAGAAAACTGTAACCAAACACTCTTAACTTCCAATTTCTTCTTTTCAGGTCTTCCTCTCTACCGTCTGTAACATCTTGCTCTAGCACACTGAGAAAATTTATTCTTTGAGGACACTTGCTCGCAAGTGATCCGAATTTTATGCTATTAAAACTTTTGATTTGATATTGAGGCATTATGATGACATGTTGTTTTTCCATCTTGACATAGACAAGTGCTATTGACTCGGTTTTTACTAAGTGTGCAGGATTTGGACCTCGAGGATGTAGAGGCATTGATGGAACCCCTTGGAATCTGAATTGATTTAGGGAGTGTGCCATTGAGGTTTGATTGTTTTTACTATGATATTAGCGCATCTGATTAGATGATGTGATATGGATTTATTCTAATATGATTTGTTGATGATGCAGGCTGACGATAGCTTGCCGACCAGACTCAAATATGGAGTAAAGGGGTGACGCACGACTACCAAAGATGTTGGGGGAGAGGTGTGGAAAACAACCCTACCACAGCCTACTAGCACTCCCGTCGTGGATCGAATTGTAGGTTAACAATTACCTAGTTCGAGAGGACCCACGATGTCGTGAGGGCAGACTGCGACAATCTCTCACGATGATTCTAAGGGGTGTGCAATAAGGCGAGGGCCTTATTCCTTAGAGGCCCTTAGTCTCCCACAAGTTCACCTCGCGAAGTATTGACTCCAGGGGTTATTGATGTCTACCAAGTCAGTCAAGAGGTGAGTGGCACCCTTGGAGAACGTGGTGTGTCCTGAAGGGCAAGTCACATAAGAAAAATGAAGAGGGTAGTGGCACCCTTGGAGCACGTAGTGCGTCCTGAAGGGAACATCGCGCAAGGGAAGAGATGAGGCGAGTGGCACCCTTGGAGCACCTAGTGCGTCCTGAAGGGCATGTCACATTGTCGATGATAGAGGGATGAACCTAGATGGCCTTAAGATGAATAATATGTTAAGAAATTTAAACAAAAAATAATTTCCCTAATTAATTGTCGCCCAGTACGAAATTTAAGGCCTAAGTCTAAATTACTCTAGTGGTAAAATTTTGTCTACATTTAAATAATAATAATAATAATAATAATAAAATAATAAATAGATAAAATAAAATAAAATAATAATAATTAAAATAAAAACAACTTAAATAATAATTATGATCTTCATAAAATTTTGTAACATGAAGGGAGTAAGAAATTAATTTATTCATAAGAAATAAAATCTGTGGTTATAAAATGTAAAGAGGGAATTAATTATTTTATTTTTTGATAATTTAAAATATACTAATTTAATGATAAAAGGGAAAAGGGGTTAATTCCACACCTGCCTTTTTGAGTTCTAAGTAAAAGGGGAAAGAAGGAAAATCTTAAAATTTAGGAAACTAGGAAAAGAGGTAACATAAAAAGGGAAAAAGGTGGACTCAAGGGAAAAGCATAAGTCAACTTAGTAAAGAATATACCATTTAAGAGACTTCTGATTTTAAACTGATTTAGCAAATTCATAATAGGGAAAGCCTTTAAAACCTGTAAGGGAATTTGGGGACACCTATGAGTGATTCTAGGAGTAACTCTAGGTGGGTGAGGGAAATAAGATAATTAATTAATTAAAGAAACTAAATAATGGAGCAATGTAGGGGATGGGGGAAACTTATACGGAGAGGCATTTTTAGGAATTTATTTTTAAAACTTTAATTAAATGAGACTTTAGGAAAGAAAGAAAGTTCAAAAATCTATAAAATAAAGGGAGGAGAAGGATGAAGGATCATCTTCTGTTTGTGTAACGTTACGCTGCAGAAATATTGACTTGATTGATTTACTTGTGGGAGTTGGGATAACCAGCTCAGAGAGGAGTGGTATCTCGGCCTTGCTAGGTGAGCTGGGTGCTAGACTAAATCTGTGGATAGTGTGTGCGTGGCCCCTTTGCGGCTCGGGGGGTGAAGGTGGAAGAAGAGTACCCATAGCGTTGGCTGGGAGGTACTGGTGAAGTCTCGACGGTCGGCGAGTGGGAACTGCATGGAGCGCAGGACGTCATTCAAAGTGGGTGAAGAAGCAATGGTACACTTTCTTCTTTTGAATGGTAGATTGTTGTAGGATTTATGATTTGGATCTGCATGATGGTTGGGTAGATAAACTGAGTTATTTTTAAAATTCGATGACTGAAACTGTTCTTAGCCTAGCCTGATGATTGTTGACTCCCATGGTTTTCATTCCCCGCATGACTTGACAACCCTGTGGTGTTTGACTGTGACCCTTGCGATTGTTTTCCTTCATCCCTAGCATGCCAGTCCTCACCTGAGCAGTCGGCCAGGAGCTTGATCTACGGTCGTTGCCTTAGCGTTAAAAGACCTATGGATCTCAATGCCCTTCTTTTCTGTGCGAGGATGGTGAAGCGAAGGATGAACTCATCCATCTACCTCTATTGTTTTCCTTGGCTGATTGTTTATCTTGCGCCCTGATGCATTTTTCTAACCCTGCAAAGTTTGATTGAAGACGAAGTCTTCTTCCAAATCGGAATTTTCATATCTTGTTGTTGCCTGGTGATTGTCCCTCCTTCGGCTGCACTTCATTGACTTAGAGGTGAATATGCACAACCAACCCTTGTATTTAAATTCTGGTCAGTTGTTCGATTACCCGGTGCTTGACCAAGCTACTTTCCCTTCGTTCTAGACTACCAGGGTGTTTTGGTTAATAAAAATTGTACTTATGGGCGTTTAATGAATGGTTAATATTAGTACATTATTGTTTGGATGTTTAACCTCAGAAATTTGATTGTTTAACTCATCCATTGATTTGCAAATGTTAATCTCTCTGTGAATATGACAACAGACCAACGTTTTAATCTCAGAGTTACCATGTTTTAATTTATTTTACTGCTGCATTTTACTCTTGAAAGATAGTAAATGGTTACCCTGAATGCGTGAGATTTTCTCTTGAATCCCCCAACGAATCACCCTTGAATGCATGCATAGATACTGAGTTCGGGTATCATTTTTAGTTTCTGACGGAGGTGGTTATGCTATGTAAATAGTGGTGTATTATGTGTTAATGGATGGACACTTTATGTGGACAACGAACTTTTAGACAATGAATAGATGTTTGAACGAACATCTTTCATTCTTTTTACAATGTTTTTCATCACATAAATTACATTGGATAGTGAATTTATATATGATAATAGATAACCTGCTAATTTTGATAGCGTAAGGTTGAATGGTGATTTCATAAATGGAAGACTGGTAGCTTGATTGACCAGCGATGTTATTATTAAGTCAACTATTAGCATTTCGACCACAACTAATAGTCTATTGTTGGCTAGTGATTACACCACGATATTTACCACCGAATTTGACCGTGTTTATACTGTCACGCGGGTGTTACTCCTCCCTATTACTGCCTGAAACAAAAACCATGAAATGCCCGCAGGGATGACAACGTTTTGCCTGATTAGAGGATACGATTCTGCCTGGTTAAAGAATACGATTTTTCTGTGTAAAGGACTTCCTTTTCCACTCATCAGGACACCCACGATTTTTCTTAAACTGCCTTCCTAAGCTAGTTGTTTTTACCACGACTTTAATTCCGGCCAATGCAGATGAATGTATTGGCATTTACGAATTGTGATGACTGTGTGTTGCATATTTTACCATGATTTTTCCTTTAAAATGTAGCTGGGTTGTTGTTAAGGACCCTCGTTTTCCCTTTAATGTAGCCGATGTTCGCAGATGTGTGGCACAACAAGTTTCCCCTTGATGACTACGTTTTCCTTGCCTTTACTTGACGGTAAGTATAATCGGCTCCCTAGTGCTATCAGCTTTTTGTTATTTCTGGCAATGATATTGATTGGTTGGTCAGCGTTGATAATAACAATCAATTSTGTTGAATAKATTAATTATGATTTCCCTTCAACCGCGTAACCTCTTTCGATTTGCATTAAACCGCCCTCCCTTGATGACAGCCACTTATTTTTTTAGACAATAACTGCCACTTATTTTCTTCTAAGCAAGCCACATCTGCCATGAATAAATTTCGAATGAGGAATTGAACATTTCAAATTACCTTTCATGGATATTCTTCTAAATTGAAAAAGTGTTTTCAAAATTTGTGGAATGTCTTTACCACACTAGAATATCTCACATTTTTCTTTATTTGYGAAATTGAAAAATTGTTTTCTAGATTCAGTGGCCGACGGTTTTATTTTAATTATTGATGGACAACTGATGTAATGATTTCTAATTAAAAATATTACAAGTGCAAATTCTTTATTTTTATACTTTGCCTTTGTCATCTTTATGTGGTGGTGGGTACATGCTTCATTTCATTTCCAATTTAAAAATGTTGCAAGTTTATAATGAATGGCTAGTTTATAATTTAGACAGGGTAGTTAGATTTCAATTAATGATTAATTATATTTTTAAATATTATTCCAGTCGAAGATTTAGACTTTCTTAGTAATGTCCTTTATATGTTGATTTAGATGATACTCTGTTGACACTTGTAATTTAGAATTGCGCAAATGAATTTGTTTTAAGGCTATCCTCTAATAGACTTAGTTTTACCATTGATTGTGATACCAATGTTCGTCCTAAGTAAAATACCTTGGTTATCTTTACATATTATTAAAAAGGATATAAGATTTTACTGGAGGCAAGATTTAAAGTTAAAGTTATCATTAGATTCTAATGTCAGATATGTCAATTTTTATGTCAAATAAAATACCTTTTTAATTATTTTTGAAAACCTTTAAGATGTGGATTTTTATCGGAAGTATGTCGTCAAAGTTATACCTTCATTAGATAATTACTTCATTAGATTCCCTTACTGTAATAGTTAGAGTGTAAGTGTGTATAATATGCTATTGTATTTAAGATACCATAGTTTTCCATTATGGGCATAAATAAAACTTTTCAATGTCTAATTTATGTAAAAGACTATATTAAGGTCGACTTTAAATATTCTTGAAGGATTTATGAAATTTTGATTTTTAAGTGGGAGAAGGTGCCCTGGACGATCTTGATGTTGTCATTAGCTTAATCGGCTTGGACTTGTTGTTTTGGGAGGGGATGTAGACACCTCCTTGTTCCTCAGAACATTCGCCAGCCCTTAGACCTTAAATGGTCAAAATCGATGGGAATCTGGGCTTGAGCATTGCTTATGTGTCCTGGAGGTCCTAGCCATTGCAGGGTAGGACGGGCGGGTAGTCAGTCTTATTTTTTCGTCGGTTGATTTTCGTTCTTTGCTTCCATATGCTTGATGTCTGTCTTAGGTCGTTATGTTTTTTTCACAGTTGCATGCGTCATGTTCATCGTTGTGTTGCGATGCAGAGTATAATGTATTTATTACCCTTGTACACATGCACACACGAAAAAAAAAACACAACAACAACAACAAAAAATTGCACTTGTTATGAGAGGTTTGTTGTCATACAAAACGGGAGGTTTGTACTTATTTATTTTTATGGTTCGTGGGAGCCCCAATCCCATTCTATATGACAAACGCATTTAAATTTCCAGAAACATGTAATAAACATTATTAATTTTTGATAAATTCCAAAGAAAATTGATTCGACAATTCCCTTATTATATACTAAATTTTGGGTTTCCAAGAACCTTTCTTGTTTGTTCCAAATAAAACTAATTCGTATATGCTACATTTCTTGTCTCCTATTGTATGCTAATTTTTTGGTCTTCAATGACGTTGATGTTTTAAATGTTGATGTAATTTCTAGAGATATGTAACAAACATTATTTATTTTATAATAAGTTTGTATAGTTCACAACGCCGCTTCTCAATTTGTATATCGCAGAACTCTCGATGTTGTTTGTAGGGCGCGGAACAACAGAGACCCATTTTTGAAACCTCTAGCCCAAGAACCCATGATCCAAAAACTGGCAAAGTATGGAATGACTTCTCCCTGCATGCTCTATAAAACGTGTACAAAGAAAACTAATTCAGTAATGCTATATATTTTTTTCCAAGAAAATCCTTAGTTTTAAAGCAAACTAATTCAGGAAAATGTTATTACTATTCTATTGTATAACAAACATTAATTTTTTGTAAATTTCTATAGTACACAACTCCTCCTTTCATTTTGTATATCGCAGAACTGTCGGTGATATTTGTAGTCCACGAAACATTAGAGACTCAATTTTGAACCCGCCAATTTCCAGAAACATGTAACATACATTATTAATTTTTGATAAATTACAAAGAAAATTGATTCAACAATGCCCTTATTGTATACTAAATTTTTGGTTTCCAGGAACCTTTCTTGTTTGTTCCAAATAAAACTAATTCGGATATGCTACATTTCTTGTCTCCTATTGTATGCTAATTTTTTGGTCTTCAATGATGTTGATGTAATTTCCAGAGATATGTAACAGACGTAATGCCGCTTGTCAATTTCTATATCATGGAACTCTCGATTTTTTTTGTAGGGAATGGAACAACAAAGACCCATTTTTGAAACCACCAACCCGAGAACCCGTGATCCAAAAACTGGCGAAGTATGGAATGACCGCTCCCTTCATGCTCTATAAAACGTGTGCAAAAAAAACTAATTAAGCAATTCTATATCTTTTTGTCCAAGAAAAGCCTTAGTTTTAAAGAAAACTAAACTCTTCCTTTCATTTTGTATATCGCGGAACTGTCAGTGCTATTTGTAGGCCACAGAACATTAGAGGCCCAATTTTGAACACGCCAACCCGAGAACCCACGATCCAAAAACTGGTTAAGTATGCAATGAGGGCTCCCTGCATCCTCTATAAAATCTCTTCCCCATAGTTTATAAAAGTAGAAATTTTGTATGTATAAAACTAAATATGTACTTTATACAAGTACATATTTCGTATGTATAATTTTTTTATTTCTGATGAATTTCTATAGTCTGCAACTCCACTCTTCGATTTATGTATCGCAGAGAACATCAGAGGCTCAATTTCAGTATCACACAACTATCGGTGGGTTTTGTATATCGCCACCACGACAACCCGTGATCCATTACAAAAGTACATATTTCCTATGTATAAAAGTATTTCAATGTATTTCAACTTTCTAGCCACGTGTCTGTACTAGGTCACATTTACTCCCATCCCAACCTAGCAGGGACTCCATTGCCATGCAACCTTGTTAAACTATCTGTTTTATTTTTAAACTTATAAAGACATAAATCTCGCATGCCTTCCTTTCTTATAAACCTTAAAATATTTATTTTATTAAATATAGAATACCATATCATATTCGAAACTTTGAAATTCTATTATTTTTACTTATTATAGCACACTACACACTTTTTACTAATAATAAATAATGGACATTAAAATAAAACCGAATTAATGAGTTATATTTAAAAATGAATTAAAAAATATTTTATACTAAATAAAGAAAGTCTTAATTTATGGGAAAATATAATCATTCTCTTTTTGATGAATTGGGATAAATGCAAGCTTCAAATTGAGATTGTGTGGCAAGGTCATGGCATAGGTTCTCCAAAATAAGTTGGGTTGAGCCTAGTATATGGAGAGTGTTTACATTATATACATAAAGTAGTAAATGAGAATTGAACTATAAGTATTTTAACATGTATGTGTATTTTATTCAATTTTTTGGATTGATGGAATTATATACAGAGTAAATGTGAATTGGACTATAACTCAATGTAACATGTATGTATTTTTCAATTTTCCAAATGACCACAATTCTACATGGAAAATTCTACACGACTCTATCCGATAACTGTTGTAATCATATATATAGATACATATCCAACTTTATCTGAGAACTGTTGTAATTATACATAACACATATCCAAAAACATAAGTGAGGGATTTTTCTTTTTATAAAGAAAAATAAAATCAATCTAAACTATATTGCTTTTTTTTTTTTAATTTACCATTGTCCTAAAACTCCTTTCCTATTTATTTACTGTTTGTTCTCCATAAATAAATCTCAATACATTTATACATTGAATTATTTAGATCTACCATTGATTTATATTATAGGTTTATTTTAGATCTACAATTTCATTTTTATTATAGA
>ML777848.1:932235-944272 GCA_009831015.1 Picea engelmannii | reverse complement strand
TATTCACAAACAAGACGGACATAGAATATCCAAAATACTCACATTGTAACGTTCCTCTTCGTTACGACTACAAGAGAAACAACAATGCAAAATGTTTTGACAATAACAGGAGAACTACGATGATTACAACTAGATGACACGGCTGATGGCAAGCACCATGCCCGTAGAACAGGCAACAAAAATTAAGACTCCACACACACGCATAAGGGTGACTGGGAAAAACACGCACAAAATAACATGGAGGATCAACTACCCGTCCGACACAACACGACCACACCTACATGCTGAGGGAAAACATCCCCATCTCTACACAACGACCTAGACGAGAAAGATGAGAACCTCAAGGCGCACCTACCTAACTCTTGAAGGCATTCAACCCAGGCACCAAGCAACTTGCAACACCCGAAAAACTCACAGCGAATGCACCGACTCCAACCAAGGTCTCATTCGTCGCTATCCCACCAGGCACACCATGATCCCTGCATCAGGAATCATGTCGTTCCCAGGTGTTAGACGTGTAAATAACCTCGGTGCAACATAAGCTATCAGGATTAAGGACTCTAGGAAACTCCGACGCGCTAGGAACTGAATAGTGACTGGGAGACTATACCTACCCCCACACAAAAGGTCGACGAGACACAAGAAGACGAAGACAAAGGGGTGACACCAGCCCACATGACATCGTCCCCTACCCCACCAATCACCGAGGCTAACTAGTACATGATTACATTATAACTTAACATGGGTTCCATTCTAACACGGCACGTCAAGTTGCAAATTGTTTCGGCATAGATTATCCATCTATATTTAGCAAGTCTAAATTATAAATCGGTCTTTAACTCAAGATCAGATTAAAATTAGATAGAATCCAATCGACCATTCTACATTATACCTTAGTCATTAAATCCAATCAATAACATCAATTATGAATCAGTTCCGCAATTCTGCATCACAATTTAATCATCAAATTCGATATAAATAACATTGACTACGAACAATTAAGCAATTATGCATCACAATTCAATCATTGACCACAATTTAATTTAGCAATTTTAACCTCTACTTGGGTCAATACTTACTAAACTATTTAATCATTAATCACAGTCTAAATGGGCAATTCGATATTAATCCAAATCTCCATCCAACTAGCCCACCAACTTAATTAACAACATTAACGATTTTATGGTAGAAAGCTACCATTATAACACTGATGAACAATTAAATCTCGACATGTGGTCTATCTAAATTGACCGAAGCAACAATACTACCTGTCTTATTAATAATGAGAAGGAGACTGCTAACTATTAACTTCGTTGTATGAATTAACAAGGCAATTAACATAGTCGTTACCTCACCATTAATATAGAAAATGACAAGGCGGTTGACATAACTGTTATCAAATAATTAATAGCGAAATAACAAGGCCATTCTCATGACTATTATCATAACGATTAAGATAGCAAAGACAATGTGGTTAATGGTTTAATTAACATAACCATTAGTAAAGCATTGGCAGGACAATTAAGGTAACAGTAACAATCCATATAATGTTGACAAGGAAATAAATAAAACTGTAGAAAGACAATTAATATATCATTAACTGTAATAAAACTGTAGCAACGACAATAAAATTGTACAAGGCAATTAATAAAACTTGTAATGAAACTGTAATATAGGAAATTAATAAAACTGTAATAAAGGCAATTAACAAAACTGTACAAGGCAATTAATTAAACTTGTAATAAAACGGTAATAAAACCATAATGAAACTGTAATAAAGGCAAATAATAAAACTGAAATTAAACTATAATAAAAATGTAATAAAGGCAATTAATAAAACTGTACAAGGCAATTAATAAAACGGTAGCAACATGCAGTACACAGTGGTGGAAATTCGTGCCTAATCCTAGCAACGCATTCCAATTTAGATGGCAAGACGTGGTCAATCGGTGGCAAAACACAGACATCAGCTAAAGAAAAAACGTTGTCACAGTTGAAGGCCAAATCATGGTCAATTAAGGCAGGGACAGAGTCATCCGTTTTAACAACAATTCGAGGGTGTGCAACAACAAATTCAGTCAATCTTTTTAGCATCAATTCGTGGGCGTTTACAACAACTCTATCATTCATTTAAATAGTAAAAATTCATGAGAAATCAATCGGCAAAATGGTCAACATTTCTAAGGGAAAAACGTGGTTGGTAATCCGGAAAAACATAGTGTTAAGTAATTTGCATTTCGTGGGCATTCATAAGAATAAACGCAACACCATTTAGTTTGTAATTTGTGGGCATTCACAGCAAATTCATACGCGTTTTTAAATGGAAAATCATGAGTTCCCTTTTTCATTTCCCGGATGCTAAATGCAACTCATACAAGAATGAACAAATCCCCTTCCCTTACCAAGATATCAATTATATAAAAAAAAAAAGCAGATAGGGGAAATGATTTCGTTTTTCCAATGCCAGGATACAAACATAATGCAGACATGAAAATCAAACAAAAACGTTTTCCATTCCAGGAGACCAATACATAAATGTCGACATGAAATAAATTCATTTTTCCATTGCCAGAATACTAAAAATAAAAAAGGGGCAGACATGAAACCATTGTGTTTTTTTTCTTCATTGCCAGAATACCCAAAATTTGCAGACAGTGAATCAATTCGTGCTTCCAATGCTATAACCCCAATACAACGTAGAAAATAGTAAGAGAACACAAGGATCCAATGGGGAAAGTCATGGAATGATTGCAGGGGTTCTATCTGTCAAGGCATAGAGAAAACCAACCAGGACGCAAGATAATCCACATGCAAAGGTCATTTCCAGATGGTGGAATCAACAATCAGCGAGGGATAGACATCAAGGGTAGACAACTAGTAGGTTCATCTTTTGTTCATCATCCTCGCACAGGAAGGCAGGGCGTTGAGTTCCATAGGTCTTTTAACGCTAAGGCTACGACCGTAGATAAGGCTCCTGGCCGACTTCTCAGGCGAGGACTAGTGAGCTAGGGACGAAGGCTAAACAACCACGAAGGTCACAATCAACACAGGAAGGTGGTCAAGACGTGCGGGGAAATGAAGCCATGGGAGTCAATCTATCATCGAGATAGGCTAATAAAATTTCAGAAAAGCATCTAGACAAATAGTTCTTTTACCCAAGTAAAAATGCAGATTCAAGCATAAGTTCTAAAAAAATTTACCATATAAACGAAGAAAGCGTACCATTGCCTGATCTCCCCCTTTGAGTGACATCCCACGCACTCCATGAAACTCCTGCTTTCCAATCGGCGAGACTTCACTGGTACCTCCCAGCCAATGCTAGGGGTACTCTTCTTCCCCCTTAGCCCCCCGAACCACAAAGGGGCCACACACTCACTATCCAGAGATTTCGACTAGCTCCCAGCTCGCCTTGCAAGGCCGAGCTACCACTCCTCACCGAGCTGGGTATCCCAACTCCCACAAGCTAAGTCAGTCAAGTGGATAATTCTACAGCTTAACGTTACACAACAGAAGAAGATCCTTCATCCTTCTCCTACCTTCATTCTATAAAGTTTCAAAATTCCTTTCTTTCTTAAAATCTCATTTAATTAAAGTTTTAAAAAATAAATTCCTAAAATTTCTTCTCCGTACAAGTGTCCCCCATCCCCTACATTCCTCCATAATTTAATTTCTTTAATTAATTAATTATCTTTATTTCCCTCACCCACCTAGAATCACTCCTAGGTGTCCCCAAATCCTCTTACAGGTTTTAATGGCTTTCCCTATTATTAAATTGTTAATTCAGTTTAAATAATAAAGCTCTTAAATGGTAGATTATTTACTAAGTTTGACTTTCCGCTTTTTCCCTTATGTTCCCCTTTTTCCCTTTTTATGTTTACCTATTTTCCTAGTTTCCTAATATTTTAGATTTTCCCTCTTTCCCCTTTTACTTAGAACTCAAAAAGGCAGGTGTGGAAATTAACCCTTTTTCCCTTTTCTCATTTAATTAGTATATTTTAACTTATCAAAGTAATAAAACAATTAATTCCCCTTTTAAATTTTAATCCAACAGATTTTTTTTGAAACAATTAATTTCTTACTCCCTTCATGTTACAAGATTTAACGAAAATCATAATTATTATTTCTGTGGTTTTTATTTTTATTTTTATTTCTTTTTTATAGAGAGATAAAATTTTACCACTAGCATAGTTTAGACTTAAACCTTAAATTTTCGTATTGGGCGACATTTGGTTAGGGAATTTGTTTTAAAATTTCTTGACACGTTATTCATCCTAAGGCCATCTAGGTTCATTCCTCTATCATCAACAATGCGACATGCTCTTCAGGATGCACTAGGTGCTCCAAGGGAGCCACTCGCCTTAATCTGCTTCCCTTGCGTGACGTGCCCTTCAGGACGCACTACATGCTCCAAGGGTGCCACTCACCTCTCTCCATTTTTCTTGCGTGACGTTCCCTTCATGATGCACCACGTGTTCCAAGGGTGCCACTCACCTCTTGATTGACTTGGTAGACATCAATAACCCCTGGAGTCAATACTCCAGCAGGTGAACTTGTGGGAGACAAAGGGCCTCTAAGGAATAAGGCCCCCTCCTTATTGCACACCCCTTAGAATCATCATGAGCGACTGTCACAGTATGCCCTCATGACATAGTGGGTCCTCTCGAACTAGGTAAACGTTAACCTATAGTTCGAGCCACGGCAGGAGTGCTAGTAGGTTGTGGTAGGGTTGTTGTCCACACCTGTCCCTCAACATCTCTGGTAGTCATGCGTAACCCCATTACTCCATATGTGAGTCTGTTCAGCAAGCTATCGTCAGCCTGCATCATCAACAAATCATGTCAAAGCATATCCATATCATATCATCTAATGAGATACACTAATATCACAGTAAAATAGTAAAACCCCAATGGTACACTCCTCGACTCGATCCTAAGTCCAGGGGTTCCATCGATGCCTCTGCATCCTCGAGGTCCAAAATCCTGCACACTTAATAAACCGAGTCAATAGCACTTGTCTATGCCAATGCAGTAAAACAACATGTCATCAACCCATAACACCTCATAATCAAAATCAAATGTTTTAAAAGCATAATAATCTGGATCACTTGCGAGCAAGTGTCCTCAAAGAATAATTTCACTCAGTGTGCCAGAGCAGGATGTTACATACACCCCATCTTGGTCTAAACTTTGTCCCAAAGTTTCATGGTATAAATGCTGAAATACATTATATCACAGTATTATAAGCATATCTATCAAACAAAAATGGAAACTACTGGTGCATATCATATGTGTCCTCCCAGGTTGCTGAGTGCGGACTATAGTTGTCCCACTGGACCTTGACCTGATCTACTGTTCGACGTTGTAGCTGTCAGATGCGATGATCCAAGATGCGGATCGGCTCAGCCATGAGCGCACCCTCATTCGACACCCACAAGGTGCTTAAGTCAAATCATGTGAAGGATCACTAATCATAAAGTCTCAACGGAGACGTGCAATACATTGTGCAAACGTCTCAAGAGTTAGGCAAGGCTAGTCAATAGGCCACGGGCCTCTCCTTTCCACAATATCGTAGGTTACCACGAACCTAGGAGATAGTTTTAGCCCCTTTTTCCAACTGGATCGAACTCTTATGCAGTTTCAACCGCAAGAATACTCGATCGCCACATCATAACTATGGTTGACATGACACACATGGACATAACTCTTATGACGATCCTGTGCTTCCTAGATCCTTTGTCTTATTGTTTTCATTTTCTCTTCCATTTCTTGGATCACTTCTGGTCCCACGAGGACCCTATCCTCGAGTTGATCCCAACTCAAAGTCATTCGACACGGTCGCCCTTAGAGAAACTCGAAAGGTGTCATCTTAATGGTTCTCTGGTAAATGTTGTTGTAAGCGAACTCCACCCATGGAAATAATTCCTCCCAACCCTTTTGTTGGTCCATCATGTACATGTGCAACATGTCCTCCAAGGTCTGGTTCATTCGTTCGGTCTACCTGTCAGTCTCCGAGTGATACATGGTACTAAAGTTAAGTTGGGTTCCCAAGGCCTCTTAGAAACTCATCCAAAACCGTCCAATAAACACCGATCCTCGATCAGATATAATCCTCTTAGGCATGCCATGCAGCCTCACAATCTCACTAATGAAAAATCTAACTAAGTCAAGTGTCTGATACATCGTACGCACAGGAACAAAGTGAACACTCTTCGTCAGAGTGTCTACTACTACGAAAATCGAGTCATGTCTCATTTTCGTCAGTGGCAATCCAACAATAAAATCCATAGAAATAACCTCTCATTTCGATTCTAGAATAGCATGTGGTTGTAGTAATCCTGTTGGGTGTCTATGTTCAGCTTTTACCTGCTGACATTCTAGACATCTGACCACATAGTTGACTATGTCTTCCTTCATTCCCTTCAAGAAGAATAAGGGTTTAAGGTCTCCCCTCATCTTCATGACTCTCGGGTGAGCCATGTAAACTTCTCTATGAGCCTTGCTCAGGATCAACATCCTCAACTCGTCGTTCGGCGGCACGTAGATCCGATTTTTAAACCTCAATAAACCATCGCTATCAAATGAAAATCCTTCAATCGTGGTACCATCATTGTGTTTTGTCCAATAAAATCCTCGACCTCTTTGTACCAGTCATCGTCACGCTATAAAGTTAGAATGTTTTCACGTAGAATCGTCTAGAGAGGCAACACCAAAAATATGCGTGGTCTCCAACTCAATGCATCTGCCACTCGGTTCACTATTCCTTTTACGTAAGTAATCTCGAAGTCGTACTTGCTAAGAAATTCGGACCAATGTCGTTGTCATGTGTTCAGGTCGCTTTGCGTAAAGATGTGTTGTAGTCCATATTGGTCAGTCTTTAGTTCAAATTTTCGTCCAACAAGGTAGTGTCTCCAAACCTTCAAGGCATATACAATGGCTAACAACTCCAAATCATGCATCGTGTAGTTCTCTTCATGCCTTCTTAGTTTCCTCGAAATGTAAGCGATCACTCATCCATCTTGCATCAAGACTCTATGGAACTCAACACTCTATGGAACTCACTGTCAATTATTGGCTTTTTACCTTGCTCCACTTTTACCATTTAATTAATGGCTGGAATGTACTTTTTGCGATGTATTTTATATTTATCTATGATTTTCCTATAGTTATTTTGTATGTTTAGGGGTATATGGAAAAGACATATTTCCAATCGTATGTGGCTTTACCTTTACCATTTGATTTCAATGGTTGGAATGTACTTTTTTCTATGTATTTTATATTTAAATGCTTTTCCTATAATATTTTGTATGTTTAGAGATCTATTTTTTTTTTCAAATACTTTTCATTTTATGAGAATGAGAAATGCTTAATTCTTTTTCTTTGAAAAATATTTGAAGTGCCCTAACCACTTATTAAAAAATTGTTTCCAAACTTACATGTATTAAGTTGATTATCTCCCATACTAATAGGAAAAGGTTCCATGGGAGGATCCAAACTTACATGATAAACTTGAAAAGTGTGATAAATTTAATGACTATTATGGTCTCACTTTCATCACTGGTTTATTTGTGAACTTAAAAGGTTTCATGGGAAGATCCAAACTTACATGATAAACTTGAAAAGTGTGATAAATTTAATAACTATTATGTTCTCACTTTCATTACTCACCTATTTGTGAACTTGAATGTTAAAAGAACTTTGACCATTTAATCTTCTTTTAAATTTCATTATTCTTCATTTAAATTCTTTTATGATGTCACATTCCTCCTCACTCATTTCTTTGTGAACATGAATGTTAAAAGAACTTTGATTATTTAATCTTCTTCTTTTAAATTTTCTTGTTTTTCATTTAATTTTTTTCATCTTTTCTTTATATATCATTTTTTTTACAATGTTAATTTCAATTTTAATATCTAATAAATAAATATTTAAATTAAAAATTAAAAATATTTAAATTAAAAATTAAAAATATTTAAATTAAAATTTTAAAATATTAAAATTTTGACTACAATTAAAAATCATAAAAATTTATTAAAACTAAAAATTAAAACTTTAACATTTAGGAGAAGACATGAACAATTATAAATCATAAAAAATTATTAAAACTAAGAATTAAAACTTAAACATTTAGGAGAAGACATGAACAATTAAAAATTAAAAACATCACCATTTCAACAGTTAAAAATTAAAAACATCACCATTTGATGCAACTTAATCGTGAAAGTCATATCTAGATTTTCATTTTCATCCTCAACCGTGTAGAAACAGTAAATACCGGTATTACTGCATATTTACAAACCCTAATATTATTTACATTGTAAGTAATGTTTAATATTACATGCCCTTGAGCGTTCTTTTATAAAAGTGGTCAACTATTGAACTGAGCTTCCTAGCTTTAAATTTTCAATGGGACCCGAGTTTATATTTCTAAAACTCGAGTTTATTGTGGCTGGGTTATTCTCGAAACATAAAGTTATTCTATGGAAGGTAATATGGACTTGCTTATCTCCTTAATTCATTTAAACCCAAACACATTTATATTGAATGATTTATCCTTGACAATGCAAAGGGTTGCGACTTGGAATTCCACTCAGGGATTGCAATGCCACTCTACAATCACGAGGGGATATCATTTGAAACCTGCATATATACCAATCTTCTTTTACTAATTTGTTTATGAGGGTTAGTAGATCTTTCAAAAATCTCCCTCACAACACTTAATGCCTGTTTCACAGGCTAAATGATTTACAAGTCAACCACTTAATGTTGTTTTACATGTCAAACACGTTTAAAGTGAATGATTTATCGTTGAGAATGCAGATGGTTGCGACTTGGAATTCCACTATTCTGGTTGATAAACGAAAACACCGTAATTATGTTAGGAGGATAACACTCCCCGTTTGTGACTGACTGAGGTAAATCATTTAATATTTCATGGTGATTATATCTGATACATTATTTAACAAAGTATTGGGTTATGTGAATAATCACGGTGTAAAATTATTTTGCGTTATATTTCGTGTGAAATATAAGCAACGAAACTTCAATGGCTAATAACACTCCCCGCACAGTAAAAACTCGCAGCCTAGTAAAAATCTCGAGTTAAATTAAAAAAAACAAACCTAATTGATACAGAAGGTTCGCCTTCCTAATAAAAATCCCTCTTAATTGAAAAAAACTTGCGGAAGTTGCCTAACAACGATATGAACACATACCTCACTTAATTAAAAAAGACTTGCCGAAGTATATAAACACCTTGAACTGCACAGTTAAAATGTATTTACTAGTATTAAGCATATACTTCATGTATATTCTTAAGCCAAAATATATCCTAATATGCGATATATTTCTCCTGTCATTAGGGATATACGGTGTTACCAATAACATTTATTTTAACCTAAAACTGTATCCATATTTTAGGTTATTACCATAAAACTATAAGCCATTATATTTCAGACTTTTGTCATTATAGGTTATTATAATATAGGGTTATAATGACAATATAATAACCATAATGACATGTGGCTTATTTTCATTAAAATATGGTGTTACCGGTGTTGTCATTAAAATATATCCATTTTTTATATTTTTATATTGTCATTAAAATATGGTGTTACTGGTATGGATTAAAGTAACCAATATATGTGGCTTAGGTTATTATTATAGGGTTATAATGAAAATATAATAACCATATGTTGTTACCGGTTTGGCTTACCGATAACTAGTTTGGATATAGGTGTTACCATAAAATATTAGAAATAACCTAACACACACCCTAATACGTATATAGTGTTACCGGTTTTGAAATATGCAAACCTAATACTTTTGTCTTAAATAAAGTTAGGTTAATACTTTATAAACAATAAAAGTTTCATGGCTTACCTGAGTTATGAGGATTTACAAACAAACCCTAATTCGCCTTTCGGCGTTCTCCAGACACTCGATGTTCACCAACCAGATGGTTGTACAGAAGAAATCGATAGGATAACTGTATTGGGGGAGAATACTATTATTCTACGCGGTATTTGGGATTTCGGCCATGTATGCGATTATGATGACGACCAATTAGATGGGCATCCCTTCAGTCTGCAAATTGTATGGAGTTAGAAATTCAATTGGCATGAGATGATACAACACCTAGACAATAATGCATATATTTTCAATTTCAAACATGAAGTTATTAATCTCAACAAGGATCTGATAGACGACTTAAATGCTTTAATTACTGCATCATGGGCGATGTGATATTTTTTAACAGTGATCGTTTCCCATGACAATGGAGATGATTCGTTGTGTTCGATTTCTCTTGAATTTCTTTCCACGGAGGAGTATGCTTTAGGATTGAAGATTCAACATTGAGTTTTATAGAATTTGACCACGAATTTGAATTTTATAAATTGAGCTTTGAATCTCTAGTTTTGAATTTGGTCAAACCACTTGAATCTTGTTTTCAATTTTAAAATTCTCGGACCATTTTTCATTGACGTGGGGGCTTTTTCAACTTGTCTAGTCTGTTTAATGGCGTTCACAGTTTCTATGCAAGTCTAATTTTAAACTATTTTGCATGTATAATTTTATGAGTACATACCTATTCCAGAAAAGGTTGTCGAGTTTGATAATCAAATGCTCCTCTTCAAGACTGATGTTTCCGCCTTTGAGATCAGGGCCGAGATACTTAAGAGACCTGCACAATATATACATTAGGAAAACATTAGCGTGCAAGCGGTTGTCTCTAATTCGTGCATGCGACTGTCTATAAATTTTAAAAACTGTAATTCTTACACACTGACTGCTTTGGCCAGAAAGTTCGAGCACCCATCCCCATTATAAAGAATAATACTTGCTTTGGCCAGAAAGTTCGAGCACCCATCTCCATTGTAAAGAATAATACTTCTTTTGCCTGCATGCGACTGGGTCTAAATTTAAAAAACTTCAATTGGCAAACATTTACAGAATGGGTGGCTCAGAGAATGCGTATGGGTGGCTCAGAGAATGCGTGGCGATTCAAGTCATGCGTGCATGCGGCTGTGTATAAAGCGCCCTTCCCCCATATAAGCAATAACACTTCTTAACACTTCTTTTGCATGCATGCCACTGTGTCTAAAAAACTTAAATTCCCAAACACTCATAGAATGCGTGGCGGTTCAGGTAGTGGAATGCTCATAATGTGGGAGGTAATGCATAGAGGTCATGGGATCAGAAACGAATGGTGCTCTAACATAAAACGTGTGGAGTGATATAAACTTGGCATGCATACATATTAATCATTTTTAATCATTTGAACGTGTCAATTATATTCTTAATCATTTGAACGTGTCAATTATATATGCTCACCGTAATTTTTTAAGTATTCTTAGGTAAATGTAAAAAAGTAAACATGTTAATGGATGCCTTCATAAATGCAAGGAAGTTATGAGCAATAAATCTGGCTCATTGATTTTGGAGGACGACTAAGAATATACCAACATCTTGAATGCGTATCCATCAGATTAGGATTTAAGGTTAAAAGATCATTAATTGTGCCCATTGCCAATAGGTGTAAGCCTATAGGCGTAATTAATAAGTATTGATAATGTATTCTTAATAAATTACTTTATTATTATATTATTACTTTACTAATGAAATACAACAGTGCATTAATAATTTAGCGATGCATTAATTAATTAACTAATAGTTTAAAAAATTATTGTAATAAATTTAATTTTTACATTACATTAATGTGTTAATTAATTAATATATTAGTACAATAATATTTTATCACATCAATGCATTAATACATTAATGTAATAAAAAATATTAATGTTTTACTTTATTAATATATTAATATTTTAATGTGTTTATGTAAAAATACATTATAATATTAATATATTAGTGATCTATTAATGCTTTCACTTATGTTAACTTAACTAACAACAACCACTTTATAAAGTGATTATTACTAGTATATAACATCTTTAAATATGTAAAACTTAACTCTTAAAATTTTAATTTATTAACACACTAAACTCTTAAAATTTTAATTTATTAATTATATGTATTAT
>ML777848.1:884339-903128 GCA_009831015.1 Picea engelmannii | reverse complement strand
CGGTGTCTTCTGAGGAATTGTCATTATTTGCAACCAAACTTTTCTTCTTATTATATTTCTTGTACTTGTACTTCTTTTCATCATCAGAGTTTTGGTCCTTTTTCTGATGAGGACACTTAGAAGCAAAATGACCTATCTTACCATAGTTAAAGCATTTGAAGGGCAATTTCCCTTGATATTTTCCTGATCCTTTCTTTAACCTTCTCACAAATTTTGCCTCAATGTCATAAAATTCTGAATCAATATTCTTGTTTACTTTAAAAGATGCTTCTCTAGTACTGGATTTATCTTTGTTAATTCTCATTTCATATGTAGTTAGAGTTCCTAGAAGTTGATCAATGGACAGAGTTTTGAGATCATTTAATTCTTCTATTGCAGAGACTTTTGGATTAAATTTATCAGGCAGGGATCTTAAAATATTCTGAACTAAGAGTGAGTCATCAAACATCTCACCTAGACCCTTCATGGAATTTACGAGTTCTTCAACTCTTAAAAAATACTTGCTAATTGTTTCATCTTCATTCATCTTTAGTTGTTCAAATCTCAATCTATAGGTTTGAAGTTTGGCACCTTTTACTTTCTCATTTCCTTCATAATTGTTAATAAGTTTATCCCACATTGCTTTGGCAGTATCAAGATGCATCACCTTTACAAACTCAGCTTCAGCAAGTCCATTCAAGATAGCATTCATCCCCTTAGCATTAAAACTAAACTCTAACTTATCATCCTTGTTGGCTAGCACAACAGGCTTTGTAAATCCAGTCTCTACTACATCCCAAACATCAGCACCCAAGGCCATTAGATATGTTCTCATTCTAATCTTCCAGAAGGAAAAATTTGTTCCATCAAACAAAGGGGGCTTAGAGGATGAATTCCCTTCATGACTTGTCATGTTTAAGCTTACAGATCTACCTTTAAATAAAAGGAACCGACTCTGATACCAATTGTTGGAAATACTAAGACAACTGAGAGGGGGGGGGTGAATCAGTTGTTTTTGAGCTTAAACAATTTTATACCTTTTAAACATTATTAATATTCCTTCAAGTGATCATCAACAATATACACCATATTGACAGTAAAAGTAAATACCATCAGTCACACATAAAGTACACACAGAGACAAATTTTCACGAGGAAACCCATAAAGGGAGAAAACCTCTTCTTCTTCGAAATGATAGGCAGTTTTTTTCAGTTCTGTACATCATTTACAATTGAGCACCAACTCAATGTGAGGCGGCTACCTCTGTTTTACAAGATGCAACTTGTTTGAGAGCTCCAACTCTCTGGTTTCTCTAGCACCCACTAGAAGGAAGCACCAACTCCGTGAGTATTCCATCACCAACTTCCTGAATGTTCCAGCACCAACTGGATGGAAGAACCAACTTCCAGTTACACAGGCTCCAACCCATATAACAGAGAACACTTGTTCTCCCTAGCACCACCCTGCCACCCTGGTTTCTCTGGCTGCAACCAGATAGAAGCTACAACTTCCTTTGTTCAAGCTCCCACTTGAACCTTTGAGGACAAATGTCCTCCCAAGCACCTCCCAACCTCCCTAGAATATAAATGATCAAATAAACATTCAACTTTACATATAAGTTTGTTCTTACCAATCTTTCTTTGTTTTATAAATCTGGTCTTCTGCACACTGTTTTGCTACTCTTCTCTTCCTTTTTCTGTTCAGTAGGTATGCTCTGCATTAACTCATTCTCTCATTCTTCTCTCCTTTTTCTCTTTTTGTCATTCTGCTCCTATACTCAATCTCCTCCTGCACATCCTCTCCTCTACTTTCCTTACAGTTTCATTCTTTTTCACACACAGAACAACCAACCGAATTCCGTCTCACTCATTTTCTTTTGTACACCCCACCTTGACGGTTCCACTTCACCTTCCAATAGACAAACCAAGGACACCTATCTTAGCAACTAAAATGATAACTAATTCGCAATCAAGAATCCGTTTTTGTTTAGCAGAATCGTAACTGATGAGTTACCTGTGTGTGAAGAAACAGTAACCCTTAGATCTCATTCAAGTCTTGTCTGCACCGTAGGATGACCTTTATTATTCTTGCCTTTTTAAATCGAGTTTCGACATTCCTCATGTTCAATGTTCTTTTCACTTATAAATCCCGATACACAAAATTCCATAAATCGGTCAAATCAACGATCCATATCATAATCAGATCTGACGATTCAGATTAAATCGGGAATTCACTCATCGCGAAATCAGAATCCTTGTTGCACTTGTTTCTTTTTCCTTTTGGAGTCACGATTCATGAAACTCCGACACGGAGTTAGATCAACGATCTAGGTGCGATCTTGACTCAACGACTATGATTGTGTCGCGATATCGCATATCGCGATTTGGGCATATCTGTTGTAGTGTGTTCTTGTCTCCTTCATATCGTGATTCGTGAAACTCTGATGTGGAGTTTGATCAACGGTCCAGGTGCGATCTTGACTCAATGGTTGCGATTGAATCACAATATCGTGTTTCACGATTTCGGAGTTTCTGTTGCAGTGTGTTCTTGACATTTCAAAGTCCTGATCCCCGATCCCCGATACTCCATGCAGAGAATCAACGGTCCAAATCACTTCTAAATTTAACGGCTGCGATTACATCGCGAAATCGCATATCGCGATTTCTGGGTTCTCTTTGTTAGAGATTTTGACATTTCAAAATCCCGATCCCTGATCCCCGATACTCTGCTGACGTCACATGTGGTTTGACACGTGTTAAATACTGCCACGTGTCACTCTGATTTGTGACTTACATGTGCCTGAAGTGTTGAATCTGCCTGACACCTGTCATTACCTGGTTGTGCCACATGTCCCTAGCTGACGTGGTCTATTGTCGTGAGTTGGATCGACGGTCTAGATCACATGCTGGTCTGACGTTTTAGGTTCAGTCGGGATTTCTTTCATCGCTATTTCGGGGTTTTTGATGTCAAGTGAATCGGACATTTCAAAGTCCCGATCCCCGATTCTCTGATGAAGCCTTCTGTTGAGCTTCTCCCAGTGGCGCCTGATCGCTACCACGCGTCCTTTCAAATGGATGGTCCCGATCTCGTCGAGATTTCAGGACTTCCAATGCCCTGGTTCCCTCGACATTGAGAACTCCGATTCTCCGATGGTCGTTGTCCTGATGATGACTCCTCTCATCGGGATTCCCTCTCCTGCTCATGAGGACTTAACTCCCTCGCAGCTCTGCAGATCCGATGGCTGACGGGTGTCTGCTTCCGATCTAACGGCTCAGATCCTCTCTCCAACAAGGGATGTAAAATACGGTCCAGATTCATTTTGGATTCAACAGTTACGATTGAACCGTGATCTTGTTGCAATCTATCTGATACAAACCCATCAATGACAACAACCATTCGTTGTCTACAAATTTTCCATCAATGAAAACAACTACCAATACGCATTCGCTGCTTGTTCAATATTTGCCAACACGGACAAACGGACGGCTGAGAGCTTATCTCTATATCGCGTATCGCGATTTTGTGAGTTTCGAATTCTTGTTGCGACAGTCTTTCAAAACTGCAAACTCCGATATGCCGATTTGACAATGCGTTGATCTGCTGCCACCTGTCCTCTGAGATGGACGGCTGTGATCGTTTTGGGATTTCTCGATATTGCGTATCAGAGTTTTGGAGTGCAAGCCTTTGCTCGTCCAACTCCCGATTCGCAATGTGACAATGAGAAAATATTGACGGCTCATGATCTTTCTTGATCCAACGGTCCAGAAGAACTCAGAATTTCGCGGATCACGAATTCTCCCGGCTGCTTCTGACCTTTACACCTTGTGAGTCCTGAAATGTCGAGATCTCGCCACATGTTTCTTGATGGATGGTCTAGATGATGTCGGGACTTCACAAGTCAAAAATTCTCTGGTGCGCTTCAAACAACTAAACGCCGTGCACCTTCTTGCTGATCTACTGGTTGTCGGGCCTTTGCACAAGATCTGACGGCTGAAATGCTTTCGCCTTTTCCGTGCTCTCCTCGTCCCTTCTGAACTGGTTTCCCGCCTCAGATCCATTCGTAAGACGAATCTTATGGCCGTAATGGTTGTTCCTTGCGTGTTTGACGCGATCTTTGCCGAATTTGACGGAATTTCTCCTTTGGAAGAAAAGATTTGTGAATCTTTCAAAGATTTGAAAGAGTTTCACGAGTACTTCGTTCTCTACGACAATCTTTGACAGATTTGAGAGATTTCCAAAAATCTTTAAATGATTGTGCCTTCTGCAGCAATCTTTAACATTTTTGAATGGATTCTATGAGTTCTTTTTAAATGTTCTTCCGTTCTGTAGCTCTTCTGCGTCAATCTTTGATGATTCTCGAAAATTACAAGAATATTTAATGTTTCTTCTCTCTCAGTCTCTGCTTCCTCATTCTTCCGAGCGTAGTACGCTCTACAACCTCTGCAAGATTCCTACATTGATCTTTTGAATGTAAGACGTTCTGCTTCCTCGTGGAAGTTTCCTGCGAGGATCTTCCGAGAGTATGACGGACGGCTCTCCAACCCTTGTGAAAGAGTCTGTGTCGCGTGCTCTCAAAAAATTGTGAAGCTCTGCGCTGTGAGGATCGTGTTTCTCTCCCGACTGTGTGAAGAGGCTTACTGTTGAAGCTCTGATACCATGATAAATTGTGAAGCAAAGAGAAATGCAGAGAGAAAAGAATAGAACAATATATTGGAATGTATGAAGAAGTACTGAAGAAGTTAAGAAGTTGAAGTACAATGCAATGGGAGATGGTTGAGCTAAATAGGCTCAAGCAAGACAAAAATAGAAAGTACAACTGTCCAATGCAACTGGCAGTGTACAGTCAGACTGTTGAGGTTACATTATATTTAACAACAATGTGCCGCTGTGTTGCAAAAAGCTCGTTTTCAATCTTGCACGAGGCATCAATATCCTCTTCAAATAAAAAGATTTTGTATCCATTTCCAACAAGGAGGTAAAGGACCAAATAGTCAAAGTTGTTGTCGAGCAGGTGCCCCTCTGAATATTTGATCTGATTACAATTTCTTAATAGGAGAAATAATTACGTCTCGATGATGTACACAGAATAAATGGGTCTTCGCTCACCCATTTTTCATCTATGACCATGCAATTTTATTTCTATTTATATATTTTTCCAATTGAATTACATGAAAAAATTTCAAATCATTCGAGATGTGCTATACTTCATACGAAAATGTGACAATAAGAAGAATTTGACATTTTAAATATTTTTAAATTTTAGTGAAATGTGTTTATGAAATTTTCACATTATATATATATTTTTCAATTGAAGTCTTAGAAACTTACATATACTTTGTGAATTTTGATTTGTAATAAACTGCATGAATTTTCATCTATAGAAAAAAATGAGCAATGAGCCTGGTTGAAAATTGTGTTAGTTTTCTAATAATATTTAAAAAAAAATGTCTCATTTAATTTATCAAATTTTTATTTAATTATATGTTTTTTTAAAATTTATAAAAAAGTTAACTAATGTGACTTTTGTTTACAACAAGTATTTTAGTGTCTAATATATAATTTTCTAAACAAGTGTATAAACACAATTTACACAAAAAATTTATTCCACTTTTTTCAAAAATTTTAGAAGAATTATTAAATCTATTATTTTGGAAATCAACCAATTCATATTTGAATAACATTTTATAAAGTTTTGTGTTCCAATCATTTTTTTCTTATCTCTAATTATGGTTGTGTAATTTTAATGCACGATGAAATTACCTTTTCTCACACCATGGTTACAACCTCCATTGAATTCAGATATCTCTCATGGTGCTAATTTTTCTTCTCTTGGAAATGGGTTGTTTAACTCAAGGTTTCAACTTCTGTTAAGAAAATCATTTGTACATTGGGTTTGAATAGCATTATATTCCTATGTCTACCCATTTATGATGTTTATCTAGTTATTTATTTGAGTATACATATGTTTATCAAAATGAATAATGTTAACTTTTTGGCTGGGCAAGTGAAAGAGTTTACAAATTTACTTTACATGTTGGAAGATGGTTCTCCATATTCAAGTTAAAATATTTTCTAACTAAAAGATCAATTTCATTAAATTTGGACTAATAAGTAAGAATCTATACTAAGAAATTGTGAATTATGATTTAAAAATGTGATTATTGGTGTATCTAAAGTGAAAAATTTGATTCTAAAGGTGTGAATATTGGTTTTAAAAAATGTAATTTTTTATTATGAAAGTCTGGATTTCAAATATTTTTTATTCTAAAAGTGTGAGTTTTGATTCACAAAGTGCTGATTTGGATTCCAAAAGTGAATATCAAATTCCTACTATGTTTATTTAGATTTTAATAATTATACATTTATATCTAGGATTAGTGTACACCATTTTATTTTTTATGTCCATTCATGATATCATTATGAAATGCATTGCTAAATATATCAAAATTGAAGATATGCAACAAAATAAATATAAGTGATGACAATCATTGCATTACAAAGTTGCACTTATTCATAAATATTTAAGGCAATGTACAATAGGTTCCATTTAAATGAAAGCACTATGACTTGTTTATTATGACTAACACTATAACTTGTTTATTACGAAAAAATTATTCACAAAATCCACATCCTAGTTGAGGAGAGAAGAGATAAATCAACATTCAATAGTTTTATCTAAAGAAAATTATAGTTATTATTTAAATTCAATTACTAATTTATGAGTTATTACTTGATAGAGTCATTCAAATTTAATGAAAGTACATAAGTTTTTTATTCAAAGAAAGTCTCATTCATTAGAATCACTCTCACTCTCTCCATTATGTTCAAAATTTTATAGTTGTGCCCCAAGTGATTCAAGTTTTCCCACCCTTTCATGTTTCCTTTGGTGACCATTTCCATATGATGATTGTTACGCACCAATGCCTTGAAAATGATAAAAAATCAATGAATAACAATCCACTTCGAGGGGGAAACCTCCTTTTACAATATATTGAATTGATAATATGAGATATGATGATCCTATGACTAGGTCTCCTTTGTATATATCTAGGATACATGTGGTACAATTAGAATGAAATGGTACACTAGAGGATTATAGCCTACATACAAATATAACACCAGAAATGTAATGATTGAATATCTAGGGATTAAAAAGAGGTTTTATACTTAACATGGGGCTTTGTATAGGGATTAACATGTACCTCCCCTTAAAACAAGTGTCTATTGGAGATATTACACACACCTAGAATATTTTTTCCTTATTTTCCTATGTTTATTAGTCATTATTAAGGGTCTCTTATTTTTTAGAAACGTCGAGAATATTCTCTTCATTTTAGAGTCATTTACACTTAGTTAGACTAGTGGAAGTAACTCATGCATGGAAACCTTGGTTTTATGATAGACAATTGCATGTGATTCTCTCACTTCCACATGTGTGACTCAGTTAACTAAAGACTGCATGACTAGTTGAATAGGACTAGGTGGTGGTTAACACTGGTAAATGTTTGTGTGTGTCTAGATCTCTGTAGACCACCACTATAGTGCATTGGATTCTCTTCCAGTGCATATTAGTTGAGATTTACAGATTATATCATGTGTAAATTATCATTCATTCATTTGGTTAATACATTTTATGTTCTTTTCTCTCCAATTGTTCTCTCATCTTCTCATTTTTGTAAGATGTGTTCATTCTTCTACTAGCTAGATCTCTTATACAAGTACTCACCAAATTATATATGGTATCAGAGCCTACAGTTTGCTAGGAAGAAGATGCACCAACATTTTTTATTTGCAGGTACTAAAGATTGAAGAATGCGAGAAGAATGGAATATTTGCCACATGTGATGCTAACACCATACAAATACTTTGAATGGAACAAAAAGATGGATATTTTTCTCTAAGGTAGAGTATTGTACATGTTAACCATGTCTACGGAAACATAAACCACATCAGCCATGAAAAAATCCAAATACCTCAATAGAATGGATGAGGTTTATGAAGCCCTCTGCATGCACATATCCCATGAGTTGTTGTTTCATGTATCTTCTTGCAAAACTCCAAACAATATTTGGATCACCTTGGAAGGAATATTTGGAAAACAAGATGAGATGAGAGGCCACATGTTTGAGGTGGAATTACTTACATTAGATTCAAAAAGATTTGAAAACATCCAGGATTTCTTCACTAGGTACAAGGATTTGTTGTTGAAACTCAAGGTTTGCAATATTGATAAATAAAAGGAGGAAAAGCGAATGGTTCTCACCATTTTGTCAAAACTTGGTTTGAATTATTCATTTTTTGTTTCTACTTTCCACACTCAGAGGTTGACTATTGGAGGATCCTAGACTATTCCCTCTTAGGATAATTTCATTGGGGCCCTAATTAAGGATCAAGACAAACTCATCAAGATGGGTGTAATAAAAAACACCAAATTGCATGCACTTGATTCACATGATAACAACAATTTTCAGCATCAGAAATCAAAAAGGAAACAAAACGAAAAGGTCCATGCAGAACAAAAGAAGGAAGGGTACTCCAAACCCTTCAATGACTCCTTAGGATCCAAAAATGGAAAAGGGAATAAAGGACATAAGTGTACCTACTGCTATTGAGGATTCCATCCATAATCCACATGCATGGAGAAGAAAATAGACCTTATGAATCAATTTCTTCAAAATAACAACCTTGGGGATCAAATTATTGAGGGTGCCAAAAAGAAGCCAAAAGATCATGCTCCCAAAGCTAATCATCATGCATTATTTTTTTTCACTCTTCACCTGATGCCTGGATCGTGGATTTAGGTGCATCCCACCATATAGCTTCCACACATGATACCTTATCTCATTTGACTATATGCAATGGTCATCCTTTCCTTATCTGGGATGACTCTCTAATCGAGGTCACGAGAAAAGGGAGAGTAGAACTAGGTCATGGAAGTTTTGAGAATGTTCTCCATGTTCCTTAACATTCTTTGAATCTTCTCTCGATGTATTAGATTACACACTCAAGCTCAGGAAAAAAAGGTGGAGTTCACACCAGACTCTGTGTCCATATTCGACATGCAAGACAACTCCAAAATTGTTGTCAAGGACATAAATCATCAATCTCGGTTACACACTTTTTCTAATTTTATTAACCTTAATTCCTCT
This sequence comes from Picea engelmannii, assembly GCA_009831015.1. Taxonomy (NCBI): domain Eukaryota; kingdom Viridiplantae; phylum Streptophyta; class Pinopsida; order Pinales; family Pinaceae; genus Picea; species Picea engelmannii. The sequence goes on along the minus strand of ML777848.1, from coordinate 894,000 downwards.
GTACTACTTACACATGCTCATGACAGTCGTAGACTATGGCATGAGAGATTTGGTCACTTGAACTTCAGGTACATGCAACATCTTAGCAAGAAAGGGATGGTCACCAGATTACCTAATATCCACTTTTCCAAAGGGGTTTGTGAAGGATGTGTCATTGGCAAGAACCCTCAAGAGATGTCCGAGAAGGGGAAGCATCACACAACCTCCTCTCCCTTAGATTTGATTCAGAGTGATCTCATGGGTCCATTTCCGCATCCATCCATTAGTAAGGAGAGGTACATGTTCACATTTTTGGATAATTACTCACATTATACTTGGGTATTTTTTCTCTGGAAGAAGTATGAGGTCTTTGAGCATCTCAAAGAGTTCAAATCACTTGTTGAGACTCAATCAGGGAGAAAGATCAAATCCCTCCGTACAGATAATAGGGGGAGTACATAAACATAGATGCTCAAAATCTTTGTCTTGAGGATGGTATACATTTGCAACACACAATACCATATACTCCATAGTAGAATAGGGTTGTTGAGTGGAAAAACCGATCTCTCAAAGAGATGTCCTCTTGCATGTTGCATGCAAGATCACTTCCTCCCAATTTTTGGGTTGAAGCACTTAATTATGCCAATCACATTCATAAAATATCCCCTCACAAATTTGTTAAGGACATGACTTATTTCAAGGCTTGAGGAGACAACAAACCAGAAGTCACCCACTTTAGTGTCTTAGTCTCACGTTCATGGGCCTAGATTCCCTCTGAAAAGAGGAAATCACTCAATCCTCAGAGTAATACATGTATCTTTGTTGGATACCCATATGGTGTGAAGGGATGTAGACTCATTGATCCCTCTATAGACCATCTCATCATTGAGCATAGTGTTTAGTTTAAGGAAAGTCTCTCGCATGCTCCACATGAGCCGCATGCAAGTACTTTTTTCCTTTCACCAGTTCGAGATGATGAGTCTGCACATTCATAATCTACTTCAGATTTGATTTTCGATACATAGTTAGAGGCTTCAGAACATGAAGATTCACAGTCAATATAGGCATATGAGGAGCCACAACAGAGGCCCAAGTGGGCACAGACCATTCTTTAGGATGCAACAAATCTTGTTGGGGATCCAATGAATATCAGTACGATTCAATCTCAGTTCGAGGAGCCCCCTCGTGTACTCACAAACACTAAGCCCATGTTGCCTATGCAATTTTATGTGGCTATTTATTTAGACCCACAGACCTATGGCAAGGCTACATGGAATCCCTTTTGGGAATCATCTATGCAAGATGAGTACAAATCCCTCCTCGAGAAAGATACTTTGGATTTGGTTCCACTTCCTTCAAGAAGGAATATTTTCAAATGTAGATGGGTCTACAGGATAAAAAGTACAACGGATAGAAAGGTTAGTAGGTATAAGGAAAGATTGGTTTCCAAAGGTTTTAAGAAGGTTCATGGAATAGATTACGATGAGACATTCACTCTAGTAGCGACAATGGACTCCATTCATTTGGCCCTTTCTATTGTGGTAACCAGAGGATGGGAATTCCATTAGATGGATGTGAAGAATGCATTTCTTCACAGAGATCTCTTAGAGGATATTTACATGGAGCATCAACCTGTCTTCATACATGACTCATATTTAGTTTGCAGGATCGAGAAGTCTCTCTATGGCCTCAAGAAGGTGCCAAGAGAATGGTATGCCAAGATGGACTCGTACCTGTTGTCCTAGAATTTTGCGAGATGAAAATCTGATCCAAATGTCTACATGCTTAGGACTACTCATTCACTTTTGAATATATTTCTTTATGTGGATGGTATTTTGATCACTGGCTGCTCCACTTCATCGATTACCGTGTTGAAGAGGATTATACATGACACATTTTTTTATGACAGACATGGGTCCACTCCATTAATTACTTGGTATAGAGATTAGTTAGTATGCTTCAAGAATCAAGAAATCTCAAGCCGAGTATGCTCATGATCTCATGGAGAGATTTCACGTGACAGATTGCAAGTCTACCCCCACCCCCTTCCTATCTAGGGTGAGACTTGAGAATGGCAGGGACACTCCATTGGTTGAAAACACTTTGTACAAACAACTAGTGGGGATTTTTTTGTATCACTCCCACTCCCGACCAGACCTATCATATGCAGTGGGAGAAGTCTCCAGGTACATGCAGGATCCACATGAGTTATACTAGAAGGATGCAAAAGGTATCCTTTGGTACATTTGGGGCACCATTAGTTATGGGATCCACTATGCAACAAGTTGCAAGTTGGATCTCATAGGATTCACATATTCTTACTCGGTAGGTGACAACAATGATCGCAATTCCACATCTAGATATGCTCTTAGTTTGGGTTCAGGACCTATCTGTTGATCGAGCAAGAAGAAGTCTACTATTTCTCTATCTTTAGTCGAGGCCAAGTATAGAGGAGTATTTAACACTAACAAACATGAATTGTGGCTACAAAAATTCCTTACAGAGTTGGGAATCTAGTTCCATAGACCTATTTTCATTTGGTGTGACAACTAGAGTGCTCTCAATTTTTACATAGACCCAGTATAGTGGCAACAAACAAAGCATATTGAGATCCATGTGCACTACATCAGAGATCCATGAGAGGGTCATCGACCTGTAGTTATTTCCTTCCTCTAAAATGATTAATGACATCTTCACCAAGAATTTCACTAAGAATAAGTTTCACTCTTTGCGCAATCGTCTTGGAGTGAAGGACACAATTTCCTAGCAACTTTCTTTCTCTTCTTTTGATACATTGTACTTTGAGGGGGAATTTTCGCATGAGGTTTTCCCTCTTTCCTCACTTTATTTATTAATTTTTCATTAGTTGCATTGTTCATGGGTACCTAACATGGCCCTTATTGTTGGGACCCATTCTTCATTACCCCATAGTAGTGTTCAGGGGCAGGGGGGGTGTTGGAGATATTAGACACACCTATGGTATTTTTTCCTTATTTTCCTATGTTTATTAGTTATTATAGAGGGTATCCTATTTTTTAGGAACCTAGAGAATATTATCTTCGATTCAGAGCCAGTTACACTTAGTTAGAATAGTGGAAGTCAATCATGCATGGAAACCTCGGTTTTATCACCAATAGTTGCATGTGCTTCTCTTAGTTCCATATGTGTGACTCAGTTAACTAAATAATTCATGAATAGTTAACTAGAACTAGGTAGTAGTTAACTCTGATAATTTATTTCCCATATTTTGTTTCTTGAGGGAAATATTTTTTTATAGTTGTAGCTTTAGAAATACCCAATCTTCCATTCAAATTCCCTTTCACTGCGATGTTGATCTTCTTGTTGTTTCATCCTATTTTGTGCCATAACCAAGCTTTCCTTCAATAGTTGAGAATCCCTTGTCGATGTCATGTGTGGTCATCCACTTCTTGAGAGTTGTAGTCCCTTTCAAGGGAGATGTTATGGATGGAGGATGATATCCATAAAGTGCCATAAATGGGGACATTTTTATGAAGTATGGAAGGATTTGTTGTACCACCATTTTTCCAAGTGCAACCACTTGACCCATTATCTATGTTTATTAGATGCAAAGAAACAAAGATATATTTCTATACATTTATTCACAATGTCAGGTTTCCTATCGGATTGAGGATGGTAAGATGAGTTATGAGCCAATTGAGTACCCAAACAAGAAAATAATTAAGTACAAAAAAATCCTGTGAAAATTGGATCTATGTCACTTACAATAGTCTTCGGGACTCCATGTAGCTTTTGTATTGTTTCCATGAATGTTGTGGCTACTATATTTTCTTTAAAACGATGATAAAGAGAGAAAAAATGGGCATACTTGGTTAGTCTATCCACTACTACCATGATGACAGTATTTCCTTCATATTTGGGTAAAACTGTAATAAAATCCATTGAAACTTCTTCCCAACGTTGACTTGGTATAGCTAATGGTTGTAGGAGACCTAGTATATTGATTGTCTCTCCCTTATTATGTTGGAAGAACACACGTTAAGACACAAATGTTTTCACATCATTTTTAAGACCTTCCCAAAAAAAAATCCTTCTTAATATCGTGGTAAATTTTCAACAATCATGAATGTTCTCATATAGGAGAAGTGTGCAATTCTAGAAGGACCTTATATTTGATTTGGGAATTCTTATATAAATATAGGTAATCATGATACCATAGAAAATCATTCTTCCATAAAACATTATCTAATGAATTGGGGTCCTCTTGTATTTGTTGATTGGTCTTGCATACTTCCTTATCTTCCTTCCATTATATCTTTACTTCTTCCACCCAATCATATTGTAGAATAGAAATAAAATCTATTGAACCTTTTGTTTCTTCTTCTTCCCTTGAAAGGGCATCTTCTAGAACATTATGTTTTCTTTTTTTGTAGATAATTTCAAATTCATAACCTAGCATCTTTGTAATCCATTTTTTTGTTTCTCTTCTAAAGATAATCGTTGCTCCAAGAACTGCTTCAAAATATCATGAATTTATTTTACTTTGAAGTGTCTTTCTATTAGGTAAGTGCATCATTTCTTAACGACATGTAGTATGACCAAGATTTATTTTTCATAATTGGGTTTGAGTATGTTTATTCCATTAAGCTGGTTGCTTTCAAATGTAAGGGGCCTTCATTTTTACATTAAAACTGCACCAATGCGATGGCCTAAGGAATCACACTCAATAATTTTTTTTGTGAAGTCAAGTGTGGCAAGGAAATGAGTTGTACACATAGCCTCCTTAAATTTTTCAAAATCTTTGGTTTCTTAATGATTCAAAGAAAATGCTTCCTTATTTAATAATGTTTTTTTTTTTTTTTAAGTAAAAAAAGATAGTACCTGCTATATTAAGTTAACAGAGAAACATTGACAAAATACACAGAGATATAGTCATCCCGAGCCACCAAAAATGTTGTTTTTTTACCGCAAACCAGCATAGTTTGGAGTGAAATGAGTCTAAGAGGATAAGATAAAACTGTTTTTCCCTTTGTCCTGCCTAAAGGAAACCAGGACAGATGGCCATAGTTCAATTTTACACTTAGCAACAACATGATTAAATAGAAAACAAACTAGCATAGGATAACTTAGATACCCGGTGACCTATCTTCATTGCCTTTCTTCCACGTGGATTTGGCTGGGATGGAAAATGGTTGCGCGCACATTGGACATTTCCTCTTTATTGGAGCGTTGGAGTACGCATCAAGGAGAAAGTCCAAACGATGTTCCACGAGGAGGGCTCTGTGCTCTTGGTCTGCCATGTGGCCTCAGAGTTTGAACACCAGAGCTAGATGCTCTGCATGGAGGAGTGGACCATGCAAGTCATTATTTCCTGCCTCATCGAAGGTTTTGTTCCCCACTTCCACATTCATCCCTACTCTGGCCTCGATCACATTCAATCCTACGCTGGTCGCATACACATTCATCCCTGCTCTAGTCTCGTCCACATTCCTTTCTGCACATGCATTGTCCCGAGCCTCATCCTTGTTCATTTCCTTCTCAGCATGGCTGGTAGGGCTGTAGTCATCCATCCACGGTATCTCTTCCACAACAAAAATTGGGAATTCATCTGCCGGCTCTCCCTTCAGACTACTTCCAGCCTGTATTTTAGGCACCGTGGCTTGGGGTTCCACGGTGGTCGCTAAATACTCCAGGTACGGTGTTTCCTCAACATAACAGGATGGAAACTCATCCACAACGCCTTCTTTTAAAGATCTTCCGAGCTCAATTTCCATGGTGTGCACATGCTACATTCTGTCCCAGGCTCAACAATAATGGCATGGAGTGCCAATTGGTTGGCTCGAGCTCTCTGTCGGAGAATGGAAGTCGCCATTGACAGAGCGCGCTCCAGGTTCTTCCTCCTTTTTCTCTGCTCTTTGTGGGTGTACCAGGCCGAGCCTTGGCGAGGCCTGCCTCGCTTCCTTGTCATTTTTGATGAGGGGTGGATAAGGATATAGAAAGAATGAGACAAAATGAGAATGCACCAAAATGAGAGTGAACCAGAACTGCACCAGAGCTCCCAACCGGTGGGGAGGTCCAAAACGAGAGTGAACCAGCTCTGTCCAGGCTCTCCAACTTTCAAATTATCAAATGCTAGTTTCATATGGCTTCCCATTAATCCTGTCATATTGAATGCTGGTTGAGCAAGTGCGTTCGCACGAGGGAGAAGTCCCTCCTCCGTATAGTGGCTGTAATGGCTAGCTACCATCATAAATGCGGAAGGGATGGGGAGCAACCTACATCATTTAAGTTGTGGCTTGATGCTGAGCCATGTGGCAAGGCATCACCGCGTGTCACTCCATCCGGGGCTTATTTAATAATGTTGTTAGAGGTACTACTAGTTGACCATAGTTCTTGACAAAATTGCGGTAATAACCTGTCAATCCTAAGAATCCTCTAAGTTTCATCAAGTTTTGGGAATTTTCCATTCCCTCATAGTTTTAATTTTGTTAGGATCCACTTTTACACCTTCATGAGATACAATATGACAAATATTCCACTCCTTGAACCTCGAAGGAACACTTGAAAGGATTTGCATAAAGTTGTTTCTCTCGATCAAATAGTTGTAATACTATGTCAACATGTTGTATATGTTATTCCCATGATTTGTTGTAGATTATTATTTCATCAAAAAATACTATCACAAATTTTCTAAGGAAGGTTTTGAAAATAGAACTCATCAAGATTTAAAATTTTGAAGGTGCATTAGTAAGTCCAAATGGCATAACCAAAAAATCATAATGAACTTAATGTGTTCCAAGAGTTGTTTTGGGAATGTTTTCCTACCTCATTTTGATTTGATAATATCTCGAATGAAGATCCAACTTAGTAAAAACAAATGCTCCATGCAATTCATTGAATAATTCATCAATCAAAGAAATAGGAAACTTACTTTTGATAGTCATTTTGTTGAGCTATCTATAATATGGAAACATACACCTTGAACCATCCTTTTTTGTAACCATCACCACTGGTGAAGAGAAATAACTTTGGATAGTTTGAATGGTGCCAAGCTCTAACATTTCTTGGATCATATGCTCACTCTCATTGTTCTATGCATATGGATACCTGTAAGTCCTAATGTTAGGTGGTACACTTCCTGGTTGTAAATGAATAGGATGGTCATGATATCAAGCAGGTGAATACCCTTAGTAATTTCTCCAAACACCTTTGAATGATATTTAATAACTATTTTGAGATCCAATGGAGCAGAGGATATAGATGTTTGAACATCTAGTGAGCACAATTGTGCAATTGCACCATGGTGTCTCTTTTTTGTGTATTTTTTTTAATGTTATTAGATATTATCACATTAGAGAGTTTTCTTTGGATACCTCTAAGCTCAATTTTCTTGCCTTCTGAGGAAAATCTCATGAAAATATCTTGAAAATTAAGGGTCACTATTACCAATGATTGTAACCATTGGACAGCTAATACAACATCAACACCACCCATTTGGATGGAAATAATGGGACTATCCAATAAATAATCCCCCATATTGAGATTAATACTATGGCACTTCCCAAGAAAAATAATGGTACCTCCATCTTTAATCATTACTTCAAACTCTAGTGCCGGAAATATAAAGCAATTGAGATATTTTTCTAATTTGTAATTGATGAAGTTATGGGTAATGTTAACACTTGGTATTTTCCTTGGGATGTATCAAGGAAACTCCAAGGTAACCATTTCAACGTACTTTAGACTGTATTTCCAACCTAATACAATCAGAGAGGGCTTTCTCAATAGCCAAAGGCTTTCACACTCAAATATATTCAATATTCACACTTAGAAGGTTAGATTTCTATTGGAAACAAATTTTTTTTTTTATAGAAGATGGTAAGACAAACATGAGGGGGTACCATTGGGAAATGGAGTCTAATATGAATCTTAAAGACTTGTAGTTTCAACTTATCTAAATTCTACTAACAATCTCTAAGGCATATCAAGTATTATGCTCAGGAAATTTGGATAAAGAATGGTAGAGGATAGGAGAACAATCCCACTACTGTAGAAGCATTAAAACAATGAATTTCTATTGTAGATTTAGACAAGATAAACAAAGACTGACCGCTGAAAACATAGCACTGGAATATAGTGAATTTTGAAATCAGGAAATCATTTAACATAACATAATACAATCTATATGAAGAGGCATTTATATAATGAATCTTTGTCATGCATTCTTAGATCATATCAGGAAGAAGAACAAATTATGAAAGATGAAAATAGGAAAACATTCTGGACAATAACACTTTAATGAATCTCAAAAAAGTAGCAGAGAAACTCTTTCATTCACTAGTGCTAAAGGATAAACAGATCATCTCATCATACAAAAGCCTCTCTCCAAATGAGAGTCCCACCCTTCTCCAAGAGCTCTCTCCTTTATTAAATATAAAATAACATCTAAATATCCTTAGGAGGTCGAATCCCATCTCCTCCATTGTATTCTAAGCCATTGGAGATAGGTGGCAACAATCAAAGAGACAAAAATCCAACAAACTGCTAATTTTTAGGAAATTGTTGGAAGTCATAAATAAATTGCTTCCACCTCACTGCATGAGGTATTTATGGAGATAAAACTTAGGTGAAGGTGTTCCTTGACATCTAAACGATCCTTTAGAATAAATTTGAACCCTCCTTGATAGGTTGCAACCTACCAACAAGGCGAATATCCAAACCGTAACTGCTAGAGGAAATTCCATAGCGCCATTGTAAAATAGTTCTGCACATTCGGTAGTGCCACTTATATGTCAAATATATATCTAACTGTAACAAATTTTTGAAAATGAGAGAGGTTTTTGTTATTTGGTATGTGATGAACAAAAACCTCCTCCAATTTTCAAAAATTCCTTCCCATTTGTTCATAGTCGATGTTTTAAGTTAGTCTCTCAAAACATGCAGAAGCGCCCTTGCAAAATAACTCAGCACATTTCATAGAACCGATCCAAAACAAGCCTTCAGTTTTTGTAGCATAGTTTTGGAAGCACATTTTTGTAGTGTAGTGTGGACACAAGAGCCAAGTGAATGAATGGGCATTCAATATTCTAAAGCAGAGTGTCTTGACCTTAGTATAGGTGAAATTCAGTTGGAAAATGGATATGGAGTTTGTGGAAGAAGGGCTGGAGGTTGTGGCTGATGATGGAAGATATGTAACAAGATATGGAACTACTACATCCACCTCAACTTCCAATTCAACTCTAATATTCGATCCTGTAGCGCAATCTGTAGCTTGTCTAAGCTAGTGATTTCAGTAGTGCCGAGCTTGGGAGAAAAATTCAAATTGATAAATAGTTAGCAAGCTCATAAATGACCAAATATACATATTCCTTTTTTTAATAAGGGCATAGAAAATAATGGGAGATATGAAATCAATTGATTATGACGAATTATGGTAAAGCATCATAGGAAAAAGGTGTTCTATGGAAACTCCTAATTCATCGACGCTGTGAAATGATGAAAAATGCTACTGCAAATTCATGTGCTAACATTTGGCTCCATGGGGGATGGCACACTTCCTGTAATCTGCCAAGAACTTGTAGACCAGAGGCCTTACCTATTGATGCAGGAGCATCCGCACCTCGTCATGCGCGCCTGCACGGGAAGATGGAAAAGACTTCAAAGGGAGACGTCAGAGTCACGGTCGTGACTATTTTGAGGAGCG
>ML777848.1:857370-877186 GCA_009831015.1 Picea engelmannii | reverse complement strand
CAACGTTGACTTTCCTCGGTCTCGGGAACTTGGGAAAAAGACATTCGACGTAGGGACTCGCGAGAGGCGAGACTCCGATTCTTTCCCCAGGCAAGTTATAAAGGGGAAAGCGTGTGTGAGAGAGATTGTGGGTTACGAAACCCTGAGAAGGGGGGGGGAAGAGTGTCAACTCTTCGGGCCGCGGATTTGTGAAGGTCCTGGTGGGGCGACCGTGCTCGCGAGGGGCAGGGTAGCCGTCACCTATCACCTAAAATATTTGATTGGACATAAGAATGTTGTTCCATGGGCATGGAGTCTTATACTGTTGCAAACCAACAAACTGAAAAGAATCCAAGTTCTTGTAAGTTGAGATTATTCTTTATGCTCATAATCCTAGTAAAAAAAATCAATATGATCATGTAAAAGAGAATTTCCAATGCTTCCATGTGAGCAATTTACTAACAAAATGGTTTTCTTCTTTGCAGGTAAATGAATAAATGCAAATAAGATAAAATTGTTGCAGCAGAAAAAACATTGGCAGACAATACTCAAAGCTGAAATCTCCTTTAATCCCAAAAGATGCAAGGTTACAAACCTCCGAGAAAAATGATTCCATGTAGACAACTACTGGATCACAAACAATATGACAAAATACTAGTTGATCTGAAGAGTAAAGGTGTTGCCCCTCAACTTTTGTTTATCAATTCCATAATGCTCTTGATCAGATCCAACAATGCCATATGATGTCTCATACATGTTCTCTTTTCCCTCTGAGCCCTAAAAAAAATTGACCTTGTTTTGATGCACATTAGGAACAAAAGATACATTTGATATAATGTCAAATGTATCTACAATCTTGTTGTTTTTGAAAACATCTTCATGTAATCCTGTAGAAAGAACACCTTCATGGACAACCTCTTATTTTTCACTATTTCCTTTAAACTCTAAACAAGTATCTTCTTGACTAGGAAGTACGATCAATTTAGTTTCCAGCCTTTCCTCTTTACTACTCTCCCATGTCTTTGTTTGAGGACTGTCGTGCACTATTTTGTTTCTTTCTTGCAATTCCATAAGTTGTGATATTTCAAATCCCAAGAATTCGATACCCACAATTTCAAAACTTTGTTTTTGATGAGGTTTTTGTGCATGATGTGCAGACATATCTAAATGGATATCCTCATTCCTTTCTTGTATAATATCATGATTGTCTACAAAACTAAGTTTCCAATCTATCTCAATTTCAGTTGAAGAGGAAACCTCTGATTGTTGGACATTTTCCTGAATACCTTGCTGACTGGATTCTAACATTTCTTCTTGATGTTGGAATTGATTTTCATGCAGAGTTTCTACGATTTCATGATTCATATCAGGTACAGAACATTGATGGGTGATTTCACCCCCAGGGATATCAAACAAATCATACTATTCTACTCCATCTTCTAGTAGTGAAGAATACTCACCATAAATTGGATCAATGTCGACATTACCCATATATGCATATTCAAAATTGTGATTGTGATCATTTTTATTAACATATTCAAAAAAATAAAACTCTAGAAACCCATTTATCTGACCTTGATTAATGACCTGAAAACCTCTTTTTATCATGTCAAACACTTCAAAGCAAAGAGGTAAGGTATTAACTTCATCCGGCTCATCATATTTCTGGTATGCAATGTTATAATCATGATCTATAGGCTAATTCTTCTCCATAACTGGTTGAAGGCTCGCTTGTCCTGCTGCAAGGCCTCTAGTTGGATGCTCCAGAAAACTGTATAGGTACTCATATTGATATTAATCATATATAGACAAGCTAAAGGCCTCTTGAAAACCATCAAATTTTGAGACATCAGTTGGCTGATTATGATCTTCAATAAACACATCCTCATGGATAAATTCCAACACTCTCCTTGGATGATCCTCTTTCTTTGTTTTCCATTTATCACCATCATCTTGAAATGAAATATTTCTGCATGCTTTGAGGTTATCCTCTACTTCTTGGGAATCAATGAACATTTTTTGTAATGTTGCAGACCTCCTTTCTGAGAGAAAAAGAAACAAGTTGGAAGGGAGAGTTGCTACATAATATAGTTTGGCAGTTCCTTCAGGAGGTTGGATTACTTTAGGCAATTCATAATAAACACTGGAAAACCTCCTATTGAAACTTGACATAGTCTCATCCTCTTGTTTCTTAATTGAATAAAACTATGAAAGAAGCAGATCAAAGGGCTTCTTCTCACCCCAAAATCTAAGGAAGGCCTCCCTTAGTTCATCCCATGAGCTAATTGACTGAAGCGACAGATTCTTAAACCATAATTTGACCTTTCCTTGCAAGGATTGGGAAAAGGATCTTAGGGTGACATCTTCATACTCAATCTCAAAAAGGTCTAAGAAATGTTCAAAGGCTTGTACATGCTTTTTAGGTGAGAAATTTTCAATTGTTCAATCAAATGCAAGGATTTTCTTATAGTGCTTTGAAGGGAAATCATGAAGGATAGATAGAAATATCAAGGGTTTATATCTTTCTTATAACATGGAAGGGATAGGGTTAATTGAAGGAGAAGGTAGCATATCAGTTTTGGATACATAAAATTGACAACACTGTTCTAGGTTGTCATGTAGTTCAGAGGAAGTGCCTTGGTCATGATAAACAACTATATGATGAGAAGGAGAATGAGAAGGTGAAGGTATATGTACACTTTGTAAAGAGGAATAAACAAAAGTGGAATCATGCCCTTCATTTAAAGGAATAAAATAAAGCAAATGAAGGAAAAATCTTATGAAAAACTTAGGAAATAACAAGATAATGTTGACAAAATAGAAGAGTATATTCTGAGGAAAACTCCAACATGAGTACCTGATTTTGTCATACATTCCTTCCATATTTTTGTCATGTGAGCTCATCCGCTAGTGGAGTCTGTAAATCTAGTTGAAGCATGAGTGGAGTCGCCAGGTGAAAGGTACACAACCTTCTTGTATCTGACTATTGTTCACCTTCAACAATCAACTCTAGTCTTTATTGTTTCTCCCAGGGAAGATGAAACCTTCGTTGCACTCCTCCCCGATAATGACGCTAAGATGTTAACACTTGGTATTTTTCTTCGGTTGTATCAAGGAAACCCGAAGGTAACCATTTCAACCTACTTTAGACTATATTTCTGACCTAATACAATAAGAGAGGGCTCTCTCAATAGCCAAAGGATTTCACACTCAAAGATATTCAATATTCACACTTAGAAGGTCAGATTTCTAGTGGAAACAATTTTGTTTTTTTATAGAAGCTGGTAAGACAAACATGAGGGGGTACCATTGGGAAATGGAGTCTAATCTAAATATTAAAGACTTGTAGTTTCAACTTAGCCAAATTCTACTAACAATATTTGAGGCATATCAATTATTATGCTCAGGAAATATGGATAAAGAATGGTAGAGGATAGGAGAACAAGCCCACTACAATAGAAGCATTAAAACAATGAATTTCTATTGTATCTTTAGACAAGATAAACAAAGAGTGACCACTGAACAAAACAATTCATGGCTCAAGTATTGACCTTGTCAATAAGATTTGAATTTCAATAAGTATAAAAATGACCTTGAATTTCATGGAGTGAAGTACTGACCTTGTCAATAAGATTTGAATTTAAATAATATTGAATTTCATGGAGTGTTGTGAATACACTAATCTATATGTTTGCCACTTACGATTTTAGGTCCAATATCAACCAAAATTTTTTAGAGTTCGCGAAATTGGACTTCAATATTGTGCAATTCATACAGCAGAAAGAGATGCAACATATCTCAAGGTGGTTTAGTATTAGACATTCTGATAGGATAGATTATGTATCTAATTATCAATTTAGTAAAATTGATAAATTATGTAAAATTGATTGCTTCTCAATTTAGTGACTCACATCTACCACAACTGGTGGACAGACTCACATCCATCGCAACTGGATTTCTATCGGAAATGTCACGTGGAGCTTTACTTTTGGGTGGTTCTAGCAGCATTTGAGCCCCAGTTTTCTAGCAGCAGAATCACCTTCACAAAACTTTATACACTCTGTACTGTTCTATATGACCTATATGATACTCACAGAACATTGGACGAACTAAAACTATTCACAAAGGGAGTGAGAAGGTGAAGTCAAACTAAAATTATAGCGACTATAATGTAGAAATTGGTCACGATCCAGTCATTCATAGTTTCTGAGCATATTTGATAAATTGTGAAGCAAAGAGAAATGCAGAGAGAAAATAATAGAACAGTATATTGAAATGTATGAAGAAGTACTGAACTCAGTTACAATGCAAGATGGTTGAGCTAAATATGCTCAAGCAAGACAAAAATAGAAAGTGCAACTGTCCAGTACAGCTGGCAGTGTACAGTCAGACTGTTGAGGTTACATTATGTTTAACACTCCCTCTTAAACTCAATAGTTACAATCATCAGCACTAACTATGACTAAGTGTTGTCTCTTAAAATCAAAAACTGACTTTCCTAGTGGCTTTGTGAAGATATCAGCAAGATGATCTCGAGAACCACAAAATTGTAGTGCAGTAGCCCCATTATTGACTAGCTCGCGTATGAAATGAAACCGAGTGTCAATGTGTTTACTTTTCTTGTGAAACACATGGTTCTTAGATAATGCAATTGTTGATGTATTGTCACAGAAAATAGGAGTTGGATCCTTTTCTGTTTGTGACATGTCTTTCAATAATCTTCTCAGCCACACAACTTGACATGAAGCTGAGGTAGCAGCTACATACTCTGCCTCTGTAGAAGATATGGATACAATTGGTTGCTTCTTCGATGCCCATGAGATGAGGTTTGTGCCCAGTTGAAAAACATATACTGATGTGCTTTTCCTGTCATCTAGGCTACCTGCAAAGTCACTATCTGTGTAACCAGAAATTTGATTACAATCAGATGTAGTGTACCATAAGCCAAAATGTAGTGTTCCTGCTACATATTTCAAAATTCGTTTTGTCATTTTCCAGTGCGAATATTTGGGTGATTCCATGATTCTGGAAACAAGGCTAGCTGCATACATGATGTCAGGCCTAGTTTCTGTAAGATACAACAAACAACCTACTAAACTTTTGTATAAAGTAGAGTCCATAGTAGGACCTTCATCTTTCTTGCTCAACTTTGTGCCTAAAGGTATGGGGGTTTTTGTTGGATTGCATCCTTCCATGCGAAACCGTTTGATGATGTATGCTGCATACTTTTGCTGACAGACAAAAATGCCTTTGTCTGATTGATGAACCTCAATGCCTAAAAAATATTTCATTATGCCAAGATCTGTCATCTCAAACTCAGATTGCATGGCATGTTTGAAATCTGTTAGCTCTATATTTCCTGTGTAAATCATGTCATCAACATATAAGCACACAATTAGTATTTTACCGTGCTGATCTAAACATATAAACATATAAACATGTAAACATATTCTAAAAAACCATTTAGGAATGCTGACTTGACATCCATTTGGTAAACTTGCCATTTGTGTTGTGCTACTATGACCAATAGAGTTCTGACAGCGTCTAACCTTGCTATTAGAGCAAAAGTTTCACCATAATTAGTACCTGGTTGTTGTGAGAATCCTTTGGCTACAAGTCTTGTCTTATGTTTTTCAATTTGCCCTTTTTCATTGAGTTTAGTTTTGTAAACCCACTTGACACCAATACTCTTCTTGTGTCTTGGAAAATCAACAAGATCCCAGGTCTTGTTCTTCTCAATGGAGTCAATTTCTTGGTTCATGGCTTGAACCCAATGTGGCTCCTTGGCTGCTTCCTTAAAGGATGTAGGTTGACATGACATTAAAGAAAAAATATTGTGTTGTTGAAAGTCATTCAACTGCTGATGTATTTCTCTCAAACTTCGAGTTCTCTGATTCTGTGGTTCAGAGAATGATTCTCTGTTGGAAGTTGAGTTATCCTGTGAGTTATCTGGTTGTCCTTGTTCCTGTAGTATTGGAAGAGAAGTTTGAGGTACTTGCTGTTCTGAATTTTCTATGTTTTCAGAACTTGGCAGCAATGGATTTTGACTGTCCACTTGCTGATATTCTGAATCATTCCAGAATTGATTTTCCAAAAATTGTACATCTCTGCTGAGAATTAATTTCTTGGTGATTGGATTGTAAATCCTGTAAGCTTTAGATGTTTCAATGTATCTAGTGAAAATACATTTTTCACTTCTGTCATCAAGCTTCTTCCTTAATTCGGAAGGTATGTGTGCATATGCTATGCATCCAAATGTCCTTAGATGTGCAACATTGAGCTTTGTTCCACTCCATGCTTCTTGGGGAACTTTCATCTATAGGCTGGTGGTTGGTGATCTGTTCAAAAGATAAACTGAGCATGCTACTTCTTCAGCCGAAAAAGTATTTGACAGACATTTCTCTTTGAGAAGTGTTCTTGCCATATTCATGATGGTCTAATTTTTTCTTTCAGCCACTCCATTCTGCTGTGGAGTATACCTTCTTGTTGCTTGCATGATGATGCCTTGACATTTGCAGAAATTTGCAAATTCTCTGGAGTTGTATTCTCCTCCTCCATCCGACCTGAGTACTTTGAGAAATTTTCCGCTTTGTTTTTCAGCTTCTGCCTTGAATTCTTTGAATTTTGTAATTGTTTCAGACTTGTGTCTGAGAAAATAGATCCATATTTTCCTGCTGAAATCATCAATAAACGTTAGAAAGTAAAAACTACCACCTATTGACTCTGTTTGCATTGGTCCACATAGGTCAGTGTGAACTAGTTCAAGATGCTATTTGGCTTGATTGGAAGACTGTGGAAAACTAGTTCTCTTATGTTTTCCAAGTATGAAAGACTCACATGGGGGAATTTGCTCTTTAAAAATAGGTAGACCTTTGACCATGGAGTTTTTCTGAAGAATACTTAGACTCTGAAATGGTAGATGTCCAAATCTTGTATGCCAAACCATTGTTTCATTTAGGGTTGATGCACTCTGTGCATAAGGTTGACTCAGGTTTGCAATTCTGAGGGTAAGGGGAAACATCCTATTTGGAGTCATATAGATTTCAGAAATCAATTTTCTGTTGGGTTTTCTATCATAGATTTTGCAAGATGCTCCCTCAAAAAGTACCTTATATCCTTTTTCAATGAGTTGTCCTACACTTAACAAGTTATGTTTCAAGTCTGGAACATGATAGACATTACATATGTCTTTCTTTACATTCTGTTTAGTAAGAATAGGAATAGTTCCTTTTCCTTGAACTTTGACTAAATGATCATTTTCAAGTGTAATATCAGATGAGATTGAAGAATCAAGGCATGCAATTAATTCTTTGTTACCTGTCATGTGATTGCTGCATCCATTGTCCAGCAACCAGAGATCTTGAGGTTGTTGTCCAGTCTTCTGGCATGAGAGAAACATACCTCTTGAGGTGTCTCCCATATGATTTGACACATGTGCTCTGCCCGAGATCTGATCTGCCTACTTCTTCCTACATTCAGATTCATAGTGCCCATACTTTTTGCAATAATAGCATTATATGCTAGTTTTGTCATTAGACCTTCTCCCTCTACCTCTTTGAGGATATAAATTCTGATGTTGATATTGTTGTTGATTTCTTTGACCTTGGAAATTCTGATTTGGATATTATTGTCTGTTCCCTCCACTGGTATGAGGGTTACCTTGATTGTTCCCTCTTCCTTGGTGACCTATGCTTCTTCCTCTGCCTCTCCCTTTGCTGAACGAGAATTGAGTTTTGAAGGCATTTGAGATTGACTCATCTGTGAGATGCAGTCTTGTCTCATGTGTCACCAGAGAACCAATTAGTTCATCTGTGGAGAATCTTGACAAATCCTTGGATTCAAGGATGGCTGTTACAACCATTTCAAATTTCTTGGGTAAACTTTTGAGAATTTTCTCAACAATTCGTTGATCAGTAATGGTTTCACCAATCAGTCTGATTTGGTTCACGATTCCCATGACTCTGGTCATGAACTGATCCACTGTTTCAGACTCTGTCATCCTGAGAGTCTCGAATTGTGTCCACAAGGTCTGCAGTTTAACTGTTTTGACCCTGTCATTTCCTTGGTAGGAAGATTTGAGGATGTCCTAGGCCTTTTTGGAAGTACCAGCGCCTATGATTTTCAAGAAAATCGAATCATCCACAGAGTTCTGAATCCAGAATTTTGCTTTGTTTTCTTTGGTCCTCAGAGTTGCCTGAGCAATTCTCTACGCATTTGTCATGGCAGTGAGGGCGGCTCGATCTGGTTCCACATATCCGAGATCCACTGGTTCCCAACACTCTTTTGCTTGCAAGAACGACCTCATTTGAAGAGACTAAATTCGTAATTCTTACCAAGAAGAATCAGACCCTGAGTTGGGCCTAGATTGCTAGACGACGCCATGATGTTTGAATTAATTTTTTTTTGCAGAAGTACAGAGGAAAATTTTATATTTAACTTCGATCGGTGAAACACCGATTTTCTGATGGCCGATGGGAGATTATCGGGCTTGAATTGGCCCTTGGTCTCCTTGTAATGTGACCACGTGCCTTACTTTTAAAGCGCTACAGGATTTTCCCGTTGTTTGCCTTTCAAAATGCCGAAACGCGAAAATTCGCCTTTGGACTTTTCAACGGTCCATATCGTGCTGTGATCTGACGGTCCATATATTATCAGGATATCGCGAATCGGGACTTCACGAGTTTTGATGACAAGATCTTCCTCCTCAATTCCCCGATCTTTGAGTTGCTGAAATGGCGAAATGATTTCAAAGATCAACGATCCTCATTGATTTGAGGTCAACGACCCAGATTATGTCGGAGATTCACGTATCGCGATTTCGCGACTTAAACATGTGACCTCTTGGTCTCTCGAATCCCGAAATGCCGATGACCTTTTCTTGTCGGGACTTTTCCCGAATCGCATTGATCGCCTCCACGCGTCCTAACAGATGGACGGTCCTGATTTCTCCTTAGGATATCTCGATTTGAAATGTTCCAGACTTCTTGTCTCCTGGATCTGCGATTTTCTGAATCCCGTAAAGTCGATGAACTCTCTTATCGAGATTTTTCCAAAAGCCTCGATATCTGCCACGCGTCCTCAACAGATGGACGACTCAGATCTGCATCGGGGATTTCACTATGGAGATTCCCGATCCCACGATTTTGATGAGATGACGTCAGCTGGGCCCCACGACGAAGTTTACCTCGTGTCGGGATTTCAAAATTTGGAGTTTTGAAGTGCTCGTGTTTCTTGTCCTCAGGATTCGCGAAACGCCGAATCCCGATATGCCGATGGGATTTTCCTTTTAGGGACTTTTCCGGGGCCTTCGGATTTACGCCACGTGTCCTTGAAAGATGGACGGTCCTGATTCAGCCTCGGGATATCGCGACTTGCGATGCTCCAAATTTCTGTCAACGTGAAACCGCGATTTCCGAAACACCGACGGTTTCCTTGATGTTCGCCACGTGTCTGGTCAAATGGACGGCTGAGATCTGATCGCAATTTCGCGAGTTGTGATGCCAAATTTCTTTGAAAACTTGAAACCCCGAATGCCGATGTGACGATGCGTTGATCTGCTGCCACCTGTCCTCTGAGATGGACGCCTCACCAGTCTTCTCAAGATATCGCGATATCGCGTATCAGAGTTTTTGGAGTGCAATTTCCTTTGCGCGTCCAACTCCCGATTACCGATTTTGCGATGGAATAGGATCTCGCCATGTGTCTCTTGATGGACGGTCCAAATGACGTCAGGATTTCTCAATTCAAAATTTCTCCTGTGCACTCTAGAGGATTAAACCTCGTGCACTTTCTCGTTGATCCAACGGCTGTCGGGCCTTTGCGCAAGATCTAACGGATGAAACTCTTTCTCCTTTTTCGCACTTTCTTCTTCCCTTCTGAACTGGTTTCCCGCTTCAGATTCATTCGCAAGATGAATCTTACGGCCTCTGTAGCTGTTCCTTGCACCTGAGACGTGTTCTTTACACTTGTGGAAGAAAGATTCGTGAATCTTTCAAAGATTTGAAAGAATTTCACGACTTCTTCATTATCTGCTACAATCTTTGACAGATTTGAGCGATTTCCAAGAATCTTTAAACGATTATGCCTTCTGCATGAATCTTTGACTAATTTAAGCGAAATCTTCAAGTTCTTTAAAAATTCTTTTGTTCGGCATCTCTTCTGCGTCAATCTTTGACGATTCTTGAAAAATTACAAGAATCTTTATTGTTTCTTCTTCTGCGTTCTCTTCGTCCAGGATCTTTTGAGCGTTGTATGCTCTGCTTCCTCCACAAGCTTCTTACGACGATCTTTTGAGAGTATTGCAGACAACTCTCCAAGCTTTGTGAAAAGTCGGTGCCGCGTGCTCTCAAGATCTGTGAAGCTCTGTACTGTGAGGATCGTGTTTCTCTCCCGACTTTGTGAAGAGGCTTACGGCTAAAGCTCTGATACCATGATAAATTGTGAAGCAAAGAGAAATGCAGAGAGAAAAGAATAGAAAAATATATTGAAATGTATGAAGAAGTACTAAACTCAGTTACAATGCAAGATGGTTGAGCTAAATATGCTCAAGCAAGACAAATATAGAAAGTACAACTGTCCAGTACAACTAGCAGTGTACAGTCAAACTGTTGAGGTTACATTATGTTTAACAATATTCAAATTATGTCATGAGCTAGTAACATTGTGTTATCTTCTATATAATGTTGTGTTATCTTCTATATTTATTTTCTTCATATTCTTAGCAAATCAATGAATCTATTTGATTGGTTGCTCCACTTGAATCTTATCTGCAAGAAGCAGAATGGATAGCAACTGGACATGTCCCCTCGTTTGATGAGTACTTGAACCAGTAACATTGTGTTATTCTATATAACGAGAAGATTTTTCTTTTAAATAAAAATCTTGTATTATTTTCTGTGCCATTTTCAAATGGGATATTTCGTCAATATGAATCCTTCTAGACTACATCAAAACAATATTCGAGTTCTTCATGAAGACATCCAATGAATGGAATGCTGAAGTTGAAAAAAGACAAGCGCAAGATATGGCAGCGTACATATGGAAAAATGGGGTATGTACAGTTTATGTTTACAGACAACTAGGGAAAACATATTTATTTTGTTCTTGGTGAAAAACACGGTTCATATTATTAGCAAATCAATGAATGTATTTGACTGGTTTCTCCATGTTTAGTCTGAGCGATACCTTGAATATTATCTACAAGAAGTGGAATGGATAACGACTGGATATGTCCCCTCAATTGATGAATACTTGAAGACTAGGCAGGCTAGTTCAGGGATGTCTATGTCAAATTATGTCCCCTCTGAATATTTGAGTTGATTACAATTTCTTAATAGGAGAAATAATTTTTTCCACAGAAAATAGGAGAAATAATTATGTCTCGAGGATGTACAAAGAATCATTTGTACATTGGGTTGGCATGGCATTATATTCTGAATATAACCATATATGATGTTTATCTAGTTATTTGAGTGTGTATATATGTTTAGCAAAATGTAGAATCTTAATTTGTTGACTTACAAGTGAAAGAGTTTTCAAATTTATTTTACATGGCTTTCTATATCCAACTTAAAATATTTTCTAGCTAAGAGATCAATTTCATTAAATTTGGACTAATAAGTAAGAACAACTAAGAAATTGTGAATTACAATTTCAAAAATCAGATTTTTGATTTATCTAAAGTGGAAAATTTGATTCCAAAAGTGTGAATATTGGTTTTAAAAGTGTAATTTTTTATTCTGAAAGTGTGAATTTCAAATATTTATTATTTTAAAAATGTGAGTTTTCATTAGGAAAGTGTCAATTTGGATTCTAAAAGATTGAATATAGAATTCCTACTATGTGTATTTAGATTTTAATAAATATACATGCATATCTAGGATTAGTGTACACCATTTTAATTTTTTTATGCTCATTCATAATATCATTATGACATGCATCACTAAATATATCAAAATTGAAGATATGCAACAAAATAAAAATTAGTGATGGCAATCATTGCATTACAAAGATGCACTTATTCATAAATATTTAAGGAAATGTACAATAAGGTTCCATATAAACAAAATGATAAGTACCAGTCACTCCTTTTTACCAACTTACCTTAAATGCAAACAATATGACTTGTTTGTTATGACAAACGCTATAACTTGTTTATTATAAAAAGATTATTCACAAAATCCATATCCAAGTCTAGGAGAGAAGAGAGAAATTGGCATTCAATAGTTTAATCTAAGAAAAATTATAGTTATTAATTAAAATCAACAACTAATTTATGTGTTATTACATGATATAGTCATTGAAATTTAATGAAAAGTACATAAGTTCTTGATTCAAACAAAGTCACCTTCATTGGAATCACCGTCACTCTCTCCATTATGATCAACATGTTTTTTTTTGTATGAAAGTGTGAATTTCCAATATTTTTTATTCTAAAAGTGTGACTTTTGATTGAGAAAATGTCAATTTGAATTCCAAAAGTGTTAATATAAAATTCCTACAACCTGCATTTAGATTTGATAAATATACATGTATATCTAGAATTAATGTACACCATTTTGTTTTTTTACATGCATTCATAATATCGTTATGACATGCATTGCTAAATATATCAAAATTGAAGACATGGAAAAAAAAACAATAAGTGATGACAATCATTACATTACAAAGTTTCACCTATTCATAAATATTTAAGACAATGTACAATAAGGTTCCATATAAACAAGATGATGACCATGTGCAATTATTTTTTACCAACTTCCTCACCTTAAATGCAAACACTATAAATTTTTTATTATGAAAAATTTCTTCACAAAATCCACATCCCACTCCATGGCAGAAGAGATAAATTACAGTTCTTAATTAAACTATTAATTTATGAGTTATTACATGTCACACCAAGAGTGAGAAGAAATCATAACTCATAGCTCAATAAATATATAAAATACAACCGTTGGTCTTCTCCATTGTATGACTCTTCCTATCACCTATGGCACTTCATATGTACATTACTTTTACAAAGACCGAAATCCTAAGGATTACATGTCCAACATTTCCCCCCTTAATCTGAAGGGGTGTGTGTGAGTCCAAACATCATTCTAAACTTCTCAGTTTTTTCTCTTCCATTCGTTTTGGTGAAGATGTCTACAATTTTCTCATTTGTGGAACAATGTCTCAAGTGAATAGTCTTGTCCTCTACATGATATCGAATCACGTGATACTTTGTGTTGATGTTCCTAGTTCGATCATGGAATCTGGGATTCTTGTCCAAGTTGATTTCAAAAGTATTTTCAAGTAGAAGAGGAGTAGAATTCACTTGTTTCTCTTCCAAATATTCAATTGTTTTCTTGAGCCCCACAATATCCTTTTTTGCTTCTGCAACTGCCACATATTTTTCCTCTATTTTGGAATTTGCTGGAACTAACTGTTTGTGTGATATCCAAGAGTCAATTATTGATCCAAAACTCATGAGATACCCTAAATTTGATACTCTAGTTTCTTTATCCCCAACAAATTCTGATCCGAATATTTGATCAGGTTGAAGTCATCCACCTTAGAGTACCTGAGTCCAAAATCTTCAGTTCCTTTAAATTATTTAAGAATTCTTTTTGTAGCAGACCAATGTCCTTCACAAGGATTTTGCATGAACCTGTAAAGAATCCCCAAAACAAATGAAATCGTTGGTCTGGTAGTAGGAAGATAGATAATACTTCCCACAAATTGTTTATACTTGGTTGCATCCTCAAATTCATTCCCTTCTTTTGATGTGAGTTTCAAATTCTGGTCCATTGGAGTAGAAACATGATTGCACTTGGTCATGCCAAACTTGTTCAAAAGTGTTTCATTGTATTTATTCTGGGAGATGCATATGTACCTTGGATTTTGAATCACTACAATGCCCAAAACATAGTGTATATGTTCCAAATATGTCATCTCGAATCCTTTCTTGAAATCTTGCTTGAAATCTTGCTTTATGGATGCAATGTAACTCCCATTGTTCCCTGTTATCAACATATCATATACATATAATAGAAGATATATGATAGTCTTTCCAACTTTATTGACAAACAAAGTTGCATCGTCAAGATTGAATGCTTGAAATTTAATTTCAGAAGATCCTCAATTAACTTTTCTTACCATTCTCGCGATGATTGTTTCAAGCCATATAAGGATTTGATGATCTTGAATACCTTATGGTTTTGTCCCTTCACAAACAATCCTTCTAGTTGAGACATGAACACATTCTCTTTCAAGTATCCATTCAAGAAATAAATCTTTACATCCATTTGATGAATTTTCCATAAATTTTGTGCTACCATGGAAAATAGAGTGCGGATGGGATCCCATTTTGTTGTGGGGGAAAAGGTATCCTCATAATCAACACCTTATTTTTGTGAAAATATTTTTTCCATGAGACTTTCTTTGTTCTTGTCATGTGAGCCATATGATCTATACTTCTTCTTGAGTACCCACTTGCTCCAATCGATTTGGTTCCAAATGGAGGATCCACCAACTTCCATCTCCCATTTTGTACGAGAGCATCATATTCCTTTTTCATGGATTCTTTCCATTCATCATGAGAAAGAATTGATTTAAAGGAAGTCAAATCAATATTAGAATATAAATTCAATTTAAAATCATATGAAACATCCATGTGATATATATCATATGAGTTTGAATTATATACATTACCTCCATCTTATTTTGAGGACAATCCAGTTCTTGTCTTCTCGACCTCATCACGATGAACACATTCAAGAGTTTTTGTGAGCCATTTTGGTTGACTTTTATGAGATCGTCCTAGTTTCTGAATTGATTGAGACGATGTCGAGTTCTCATCAAGCCTCATCTTTTCAATCCTGTCAATCACATCATCCAACTAAACTTTAGGTTTTGATGAAGTGGCAAGAACTTATTCATGAGGAAAAGATGACTCTTTAAAAGGATATTATAGAGATTGATGCAAAATAGGGATCCCCCCTTCAAGATGTGGAATCTCATCATCAAATTCATGATATGTCTTTACACAAGTGAATCTATCTAGGTGATCAAGTTGCCTCTCAACAATTTTGTCTTTTTTGGAGGATTCAACAAATATCACATCTCTGGAAAGGACAAATTTCTTGTTTGTCTCACTATAAAGACAATACCCCTTGGTGGTATTTGATTATCCCAAGAAGATTCACTTTTGACTCCTTTCATCAATTTTGTTGCTTTTATCCTTAGGAATCAAGGCATAGCAGGTGGAGCCAAAGACCTTGAGATGCATCACCAATGGAATATGGCCATACCACATTTCATATGGAGTCTTGTTTTTAAGAACATGATATGGACACATGTTTTTGACCTAAACTGCACATAGAACTACATCATCCCAAAACATGAGTTTAACATTCTTGAAAAACATCATGGAACGAACCATATTTAGGAGTGTCATGTTCATTTGTTCAGACACACTATTTTATTAGAGATTGTATGGAAATGTGGTTTCATGTTGGATCCCATGTTAGCGAAGGTAGCTTTCAAATTCCATTATTAGTGTGAAGAGATACAATGTGAGACTGAGTTTCATTTTGAATCCATACATGAAAATTTTTAAATGTTTCAAAAGATTGTGATTAATCTTTAAACAAGTACACCCAAGATGTTTCCATGTAATCATAAATAAAATTGATGATATATTTCTTTTCATTTGCAGAAGGAACATGCATAGGGACACAGAAATAAAAATGAATTGGTTCAAGTTTTCTACATGCTATGGAAGTAGAATCATGAAAGGGTCGTTTTCTATGTTTTCTAAGGATACAAGCATCACCTTGCTTTAATTTCCTAGGAATAGTAGGAAAACCACAAGATCCACTCTTTCTCAACAAACAAAGACTAACATAATTAATCTAGCATGCCACAAAAGACTATATGGTATTATACTTGAGTCATGGTGAGAGAGGTATGTGAATGTTTGTTTATGGGCAGCTATTCCATTTAACTTCATCAGTCTTCCACCTTTCATTCTGGTCATAACAAGCATGTTATCAGAATCCTTCCTTATCTCAACTTTTCGACCAAACATATGAACATAGTGGCCTTGTTGTTTGATGTGCAAAAGGGACAAAAATCTTCTTTGCAGCTGATGAAGATAGAGTACATCATGTAGAAGAAAATGCAGCAGTCCATGAAACTTAAACCTGATGATGCCCATTCTCGAAGGTTTGAGACTGGACATGTCTACAAAATACATTATGCCATCTATAGTGTCATAGAAATCTTTGAAGAAATCTCTTTGAAATGTCATGTGAGAGGTTAGGCCCGTGTCAAGAAGAAATTCATCTCCCTAAGAAGCAAATGAAGTATTAAATATGTCTTTAGTTACTCCTATATTACAATAGGAAAC
Source organism: Picea engelmannii (assembly GCA_009831015.1). NCBI lineage: Eukaryota > Viridiplantae > Streptophyta > Pinopsida > Pinales > Pinaceae > Picea > Picea engelmannii. Next base: position 860,817 of record ML777848.1, on the reverse strand, counting down.
ACCATAATGAGCATGCTCTTGTAGGTGAAAGAGTTTTCAAATTCCTTTTACATGTTGGAAGATGGCTCTTCATATCCAACTTAAAATATTTTCTAGATAAGAGATATTTTCACTAAATTTGGATTAATAAGAAGAATGACTAAAAAATTGTGAATTACAATTTCAAAAATGTGATTATTGGTGTATCTAAAGTGGAAAATTTGATTCTAAAAGTGTGAATATTAGTTTTCAAAAGTGTATTTTTTTATTCTGAAAGTGTGAATTTCAAATATTTTTTATTCTAAAAGTGTGAGTTTTGATTAGGAAAGTGTAAATTAGGATTCCAAAAGCATCAGTATAAAATTCATACTATGTATATAGATTTTAATAAATATACATGTATATCTAGGATTAGTGTACAACATTTTATTTTTTTATGCTCATTCATAAAATCATTATGACATGCATTACTAAATATATCAAAATTGAAGATATGCAACAAAATAAAAATTAATGATGACAATCATTGCATTACAAAGTTCCACTTATTCATAAATATTTAGCGCAATGTACAATAAGGTTCCATATAAACAGAATGATAACTATGAGACACTCATTTTTACCAACTTCCTCACCTTAAATGAAAACACTATAACTTGTTTATTAGGAAACATTTATTCACAAAATCCACATCTAAGTCCAAGAGAGAAGAGATAAATTTGAATTCAATAGTTTAGTCTAAGGAAAATTATAGTTATTAATTTAAATCAACAACTATTTTATGAGTTATTACATGGTAGAGTCATTCAAATTTAATGAAAAGTACATAAGTTCTTGATTTAAACAAAGTCTCATTCATTGGAATCATTCTCACTCTCTCCATTATGTTCAACATATTATCGTTGTGCATCAATTGCTTCAAATCCCTTTTGATTTATTCTTGTGTTCCCTCCCTTTCATCTTTCCTTTGGTGACTAGTTCCATATGATGATTGTTATGTAACAACACCTTGAGAATGATAAAAAATCAATGAATAGAAGTCCACTTCGAGGGGGAAACCTCTATTTACAATATATTGAATATACAATATGTGATATGATGATCCTAAGACTAGGTATCCTTAGTATATATATAGGATACAAAGGGTACACTTATAATGAAAGGGTACAATGAAGGGTTCTAGCCTACATACACATATAAGACTATAAATGTAATAATTCAATATCTAAGKATTAATAAGGGATTTTACACTTAACATGGGTCTTTGTCTAGGGATTAATGTTCCCCTCCCCTTCAAACAAGTGTTTTCCTAGACACTTGAATAATCATGGGTTTTTCTGCATGAAGAAATCATCTTCCCATTGTTATGGGGAAATTCCCCCTAAACTGGGTTTAAGGAATAGGCAGAGTGATAACTCCCTTAAAATAATGACTTATATCTAACTTACCCCAAAAAAATATAGACTAAGTGATAAGACAAAGAGAGAAGATAAGGTTAAGAAGTGCACCTTGAATACTTACGGTTGATGTAGACCTCTTCCACTTGTTGTTTCCTCTTAGATCACAAATCTCCTCCCGAAGATGACCTGCAAGGGTTTAAGAATGCAACATAACATCATATACAATATCTAGAAATCACTTAAAATCCCAAATATATATGTAAATGATAAAAATAGACAAGAACATGTACACATAGGGTTTTGTGACAAAGATAATCTCTTTTGTTCATATACAATATGAAAGTTTAAAACCTTTGCTTGCAAACACCACTCTACAAACCAAGTCCGAGCTCCCTTTTCATGGCTCCAAGTGCATCAATCCTGCATAGAATTCTCACAACCAACATGCCATCAAGGGAAGAAGGAAAGGTTGCATAGGGAGAATGGATGGAGGGAAAAGATGAGGCTAAATCTCAGAGAAAGATGGAAAACTTGGGAAATCAGAGGGAAATGATTTTGGAAGAGTTTTATTATTATCTTATTCATATATCTAAATGATTCCCCTAGACCTCTTTTTTATATGAGAAAAATATGTTTATTCGGTTTGGGGATGGGCTACAAGGGGTAAAATGGCTAGGAAACCCTCATAGCCCATAAACTCCATCGAAATCCATGCAATTTATATTTTTTACAACTTTTGGAGGTAAAAATGGGATACTTAGCATGAAACAAGCATATGTATGCGGGATAAATAGAATGAAGCATGCATGTGTACGATTACCAATAGTGCAACAGGGTGAGTACATTATCCAAAAAGTGGTTTTTTAGAAGGAAACCTCAACAATATGTTTGACAAAATATCCAGATGGATGGGAAAATGTCTTGGATGCATAGATGTGGAATTTTTTGACTATAACAGATGCCCCCTAATATGTGAGGTCAAAAGAGAAACTGATGGCCGAAATACATTACAATATATTTACACAATGGGAAGGAACATATTCGAGTGAGCCAGAGATGAGTGTTTGTGAGCGTGTCATCAACAAAATAATGATAATCTCTCCAAGGAGGGCATACCCATGCTCAGGATAAAATAAGCATGGATTCCAATAAAATACACTACAGATCCATGTCATATCAAATAATCATGACTACGAGACAAGTATGAATGTCTATATAAAGTGTAGCCACAAACAATATACAATGGATCTACATCTCAAAATCATTTGAAGATATACAAGTACAATGTGATATGCATCTTCAGGAAGTATCAATTCCTCTAGCTAGATATGGTAGCTTCATAAATCGAGAAATATCTTCAAGGTATTCAAAACTTAGGTAGGAGTATAATAGGAGTGTAGGACTCACTACCCTGAGATCTTCGAAAAATATTCATTGAAAGTATGGAAGAACGTGAACAACAGGTACCAAACTTTGTTGATTTTGAATCTGAACTTGACTGGATACTCAGGATGGATGACTCATGAAAGTCAAGAGATCGACTATAGAATGCCAACTCAAGTTGGAAAAAAATCCCTTGGACAAAAGAACGACAAAATGATGAGACTCAAGCAACATATTATTGACATAAGTCTGCAATACATGAGGCACCACAAACTATCCATATGTTTGGAAGAGTAACCAAATGGAGGAGTACACAACTATATGTAATGAKAATATATTCCTAAGGCCATGCTATATCCCAATGCTTGTAGAAAAAATGGAAGGATTTGCTTTTTCCAAGGGAGACTATATTGCTGCCAATAAGAGAGAATGTATATCTCGTCCTCTCTTTTTGGAATATTTGACTTTTTTTTGTCTTTTTCAATTTTTTAATGAGCTTGAAAAAGAATAAGAGAATGCTACATTACAAAGGAGGAACAAGTATCATGGGAAAGAAAACTAGTTCCAAGCGCATGGAACATACTAATGCTCAGTGCAAGGAGACACATGAAGGATAAAGACGATCAGGAAAATTCCTCCATGGGTCAAGGTGTCAGGTCACAAGGGAAAAAGTGTTCCAAGGCTT
>ML777848.1:786624-830203 GCA_009831015.1 Picea engelmannii | reverse complement strand
ACCCCTAGCGTTGGCTGGGAGGTACCGGTGAGCATTCAGCGGTCGGCGAGCGGGTGCGGCAAGGAGAGCGGGATTGCACGGAGCGCGAGGACAACACTGTAGCAGGCGAGCAGGCCACGGTACGCTTCTTGTTGAATGCTTGAATGCTGTAGGATTGATGACTTAGATTTGGCGTGTGTATAAAGTAGAACTATTTATCTTATGGTTGGTTTAGTTCGTGTTGGTCTGACTGTTTCTATCACTCCCGCATCAGTAAATAAATGAAAATGTAACAGCTGTGGAAGGTTTCCTCCGCTGGTTTTATGCGTTATGATTAATAGTAGTCAGTTGATATAGCAACGGATGAGGGTTTAAATTGCTGTAAATTATATAAAATGGAATGATGGTTAGCGGAAATTTACACACAGTAATTTATATCATTCCTGCCACTGTATTCAATTCTTTTGAAAAAGAAACACAAAAAAAAAAAAACTGCATTATACCTTCCAGATCTCATCCTGAGCGAACTGTAGCGGTTGGACTACATTTCGAAGGGAAGTTAGGGGTCTTCTCTTATTCGATTGATAGCCGTAAGAATTGGCGAATTTAACCAGTTACACGAGCTTGTAAATGCTCATAAAATGGGATATGACTCTTGTGTTGGAGATTTTTACAGTTGGTAAGTTGAACGTATTATTTATCTAGCTGCCGAATTTAGCGTCTTATTAAACTGTCAATTCATGATTAACTTGAACGTTTTTCCTTTGTTTGAAAGTTCTCGATATGTCCTGCGCGGAGAGTTTTAGGATTATTTGGACAATTCCAGTGTTATTGATTTCGCTGGAAGCTTATTTGTTTATACATTGGGCGTTTTTATTGACAACGGGCAGTAGTGTTGGGGTTTTGTTTTGGGTGGCCATTTTGATTGTACAAGGCGTTCCTGGATGCACCGTGGGCGTGTTTCTTGAATTGCTGTGTGCGTCTTGTTCGGTGTTTTTGGGCTTAAATGTTGTGTGCGGCTTTCTGTATTTTGTGTGTTATTGTTGGGCGTTTTTAAGGGTTCAATGGTCTACGTTGGGGTCTGCGTTTGCTGTGCGTTGCCTCTCGCTTGTTAAAGGTTGGGGCTGCATTTTAGCGAGTGCTCTTCCAGACCGAGCATCCTTCCTTTCATTTTTCTCTATTGCTCTGCGCCGATTGATCTTGATTCATGTTCTGATCTTTATTGCAAATCTGGGTGTGTTAAATAAATTGATGCTTGTATGACTGCAACACCGATTTAGTTGCACTTTTAAGGATTTACTGTTGCATTTGGTTTGTGATTGGTTGCGATTTGGCTGGGTGTGCTCTTTACTGTTTTGTTTTGGTTGCGGTTGAGGGCGTGGAGTGCGTTTGGTTGTGAGTTGGGAATAAGTTAACTTTTACAGGTCGTTGCTGGAAATTTGTTTATTGGCGCATGCTTATGACCTCTGCGCGTCTCTCTCCCGGGGTATCATATCTCTGGCAATTTCTTGCCCTCATTTTTGGCCTGTGTTCAACGTTAGCGTGCCCCCTTAATGGCGGCCAGGGACCTGAGAGTCGTGCCGATCTCTTCATCCTTCCGTGCTCTGACTGTTCGATTTCCGTCCCCTCCTTAAAAGCTGCTGACAGCGTCTGGCCATTCTATTTAAAGGGGCTCGTGAAAATAAAATAAGGAAAACCACGCTGGCAGTCACGAATTGACCCAACTTCTTCCATTACAGCCGCCCTTCCTTTCGCCTGCAATCTCCCGGATCCTTATTCGAGGAACATCGGTTGGAACACGCCCTGAAGAACCTTAAAGCGCCTTGACTTTTAATGGTAAAATTATTAAGAGATTTAAAAATTTGTTAAGTAGGGTATTATCGATAAAACGACTTAACTGGAATGATTATTAGCAGGATAAATGATTTATGAGAGCCATAAGTTATTCAATGGCGGTTAGAGCATTCGGTTATTGGACCTTTAAACCAGAACAATAATGATTATCCCGTTCTTAAATCCGAGCGATCAGCCAGACTGATTACCTCACAATGGTTATTGTAACGAGAAGCCCATCCCTGTTGACCTTTAATTATTGTTAGTTCTATCGTCAATTCTAACATTGCTGTTTTATCAGTTTCGAATTGTGTCCTCCTTAAAAGTGTCATTTAATTATGGGTAATTTGCCATTTTTGGGGTGAGGTCATATTGTATACCATTAGGATGCTACCCGAATTAAGATGTCATTGCTTATATTGACTTATTAATTAATTGTTACCTTTAATGGTAATCATTCCAAATTTTTATTTGTTTATAGACTGCCATGTTAAAATATGATGTATTTGGTTATTCCTTGATATCCAATAGTTATAAGGTAATTCCATAATAGTGACTCCCTCAATAAAGGTTATCCGAATGACTGGCAACATCAATATTAATATTAATGGCTGGGCATTACCCAATACTGCCTTTTTATTTACTATCTCTTTAAATTTTAACACTTTTTAGATTACCAGCTGGAATAGGATGCATATGGATATACTCCAATTTAATGTTCCTTTAATTATGATGATTTTTTCCAAACATTAACATAATTAATGGATAGTGAATTAATGTCTTATTTAATAATGAGAGATGTCCCTTCCAATTATAGCCCTTGAGTATTGTCAGGTAAAATTTTAATATTTTAGGATTGCCTTTAAAACTATGATGTTCTAGTGTTATATTCTAGTTATGATTGCACTTATGAATATGTTAAATTTTAATATTTTAAGATTTCCATTTAAAATTAGGACGTTCTAGGGTTACTTCTAGTTAATTAAATAATGATCAAAAAAATTGTAATGGGTTCTGATATATTCACATATGATGATAATTTAGTGCGATAGGTTTGGAAAAATGTTATGCATATCAATGTCATGGAACTTGTTATAACTTCCTAGTTGTAATGTTTTGATGTAGGAATTTGTATTATCCTTATTTTATAAGTGAAATTGCAAAATGGGAGTTAAATGTATGGTTTTCATTTATGTCARTATTATTGGAAATTAGAATTGAAACGTTAAGGTTTCTTATTGTGGCGTTAGTGAATTCTCATAATGTTGATAAGACCGGTCGGATGGAAMGTCCTGGAATACTGCACAATCATTTACTCGGAGTTAGTTGAATGAGAGATGGTTGAGTCTGGATTTTGTGAACTTGGGCATTCGTTGTCAGAGWCCTTTAGTCACGCGCCTTCCGTAAGGGGCGCAAATTTTGTTCGTCTTATTTATGTTACTCCGATTGTGATCTGTTGGTTGCTTGGTTGTTGTGTTGGGCGGGATGTAGACACCTCCATGTTCCTCAGAACAGTCGCCAGCCCTGAGACATTAAATGGTTAAAGACAATGGGAAACCGGGCTTGAGCGTTGATTATGTGTCTTGGAGGTCCTAACCTTGCAGGGTAGGACGGGAGGGAGGTCAGTCATGTTTAGTGGTCAGTTTGCTTTTGTTATGGTTGCATCTTGCTGGTCGTCGATTGGTGACGTAGAGTTAAGTCTGTTGTTACTTCCACATGCGCACACACCTTAACACAAAAAAAAAAAAAAATTTGCACCTGTTACCAGAATGGTTGTCGTAACGAGGCGGTTCGTTACATCAACCCGCGACTTGGGATCACTACAACTTTTGTTGATATGATTTTTATTATAATGTTTCTAATTGAGTTGACTTGTATTCATGTAGGTAACCATGGTTAGAGGACACCGTGGAGGAAAACAACAAGTTGCTAGGGGAGGAGGCGCGACACCTCCAGTAACATCCACGCATGAGGGGTCTAACCCCCAGGGAAACGAACAAGTTGTCGGGAAGGAGCAGATAGAGGTGGGTGATGTGGTTGGAATGATTAGGTCTTTTCAACGGATGTCTGAGGCACTGATCAACGCTTTGGAAAGAGATGAGGCCAGGGCACCGGCACCCCCTGAGGGTCGAGCGCACACTCTGGTCTGTACTGGTAGCATTCATCGCAAACTTGATAAGTTCAAATTTATTGATTTCTTTAGTGCCCCGGATGACACAGCCGCCGAGGCATGGTTGGAGAATATGGCGATATGCTTTGAAATTTGCGACTATACCTCCAACATGAAGGTTCGCATGGCAGTATTTCAACTGAAGGGAAGCACTCTTCTATTTTGGAAGACACTCCTGCCACAAATGAGCATGGACATTGAACACGTGTCATGGGAACTATTCGATGAACGGTTCTGAGAGAGATACCTATCAAAGGAATTCATTGAGCATCAGCTCAATGAGTTCAATTTCTTGCGACAGGGTGGTCATATGGTGCCTGAGTACGAGGCCCATTTTATGGAGATGCTTCGGTATGCACCGCATGTTAATACTGAGAAACTTAAGGTTAACAGGTTCGTGTTCGGCCTTAATGGAAGCATACATGCAAAGTTTAGGATTCTGATGCCTCAAACCTTGCATGATGCCATCCAAAAGGCCCTCATAGCAGCGGAGGAGCTTATCAGTGGGGGTAATATAAGGACTCCAACGAGACCAGTAGGGCAGGTATCATTTGGTGCGCAACCACATCAGACACTAGCCAGATATATGCCAGGGTATCGTGGCTTCCAGAGGGGATCCACTTTCACTACACCTCGACAACCAGCACCTCAGCAGTGGATACCTTATCGGGGACCACAACATCAACAACAACATCGACCACAACAACAATAGTTTAGGCCTGTTTAGCAGAACAAACCAGGATTCCAGGCCAGTGGGACACCATCTTCTACTTTGGGTACCAAGAGTACTGGACCGAAGAAGGGGTGTTGGACGTGTGGGGAGCCACACTACCAACGCGACTGCCTAGTGGATATGACAAAAGCATCTGGATTAGTCGGACCCACTACCATGGGAGATTTGGGCAAGGCCCATCAGATTCATGAAGCGATGAATAATCACCAGGAAGAACACCAGTCGACTGTGCTCGAGACGTCAGGTACCGTCGCTGACCAGACCCTTAGTATTTTGATTGATCCTAGTGCTACTGAGAGTTTCATTTCTGGTGCGGCGCTAAAAAGGATTAAGTTAAAGGCATTCTAACATGACGAGTTTAGCTTCATAAAGATGGCTTTGGGAGCCAAACAAAGGGTTGGAGGAAAGGTTACAGGTTGTACCATTAACCTGGGATAGTTTTTCACCAGGGCCAACTTGTACGTCATGACCCTAGGATCTTATGACGTCGTGATCAGTATGGACTGGTTGGAATCACATGAGGTGATACTCAATTGTAATATGAAACGATTGAGCTTGGTTGATGATGAGGGACAAGGATGCATGATTGTAGGATGGAACCAGGGAGTTTCCCTGAGGTTCATCTCTTCCTTGTAGCTACAGAAGAGCATGCGCAAGGGATGTAAGATTTATGCAATCCTTACGTTAAATGAGAAGTAAGTAGCGGAAGGTATAGAACACCCTTCAGTGGTGAGAGAGTTTGTAGATGTCTTTCTGGAGGAGTTACCTGGGATGCTGCCTTAGAGGGAATTGGAGTTTACTATAGACCTGAAACCGGGGACTGAACCGATAGCAAGAACGCCTTATCGGATGTCGACCCCAGAGTTACAGGAGTTGAGAATGCAACTGAAGGAATTTCTAGACCTAGGATTGATATGTTAATGTGTGTCACCATGGAGTGCACCTATTATTTTCATACGAAACAAGGATGGGTCGTGGAGGTTCTGCATTGACTAGTGTCAATTGAACAAGGCAATGATCAAGAATCAATATCCGTTGTCGAGGATAGATGATCTATTTTATCAAATGAAGTGTGCGATGATGTTCTCAAAGATCAATTTGCGATCAGGGTATCACCAGTTACAGATAAAGGAGGATGATGTCCCTAATACCACCTTTAAGACAAGGTTTGGACATTACGATTTTACTGTTTTACCATTTGGACTGAAAAATTCCTTAGGGGTATTTATGAGTTTGATGAATGGGGTGTTCCGCGAGTACTGGGACAAGTTCATCCAAATATTCATTGACGATATTTTGAATTACTCTCAGACGATGAAGGAGCATGAAAAGCACTTGAGCTTGGTACTATAGTGTCTGTGAGAGCACAAATTATATGGGAAGTTGTCCAAATTCTCATTTAATCAATCGAAGATTCACTACTTAGGGCATGTCATCTCCGACGAAGGTATTTCCATGGATCCAACAAAGGTCAAGGCTATTATGGAATGGCCTGCATCGATGAATGTCCCAGAAGTGCATATCTTCATGGGTTTAGAGGATACTATCGACGGTTCGTCGAGGGATTTTCAAAGATAGAAAATATGATCATAGAGTTGCAGAAGAAGAACACGAAGTTTGTTTGGACCAAGAAATGCGCAGAAGCTTTTAGGAGGCTCAAGGAGTTGTTAACAACGACACCGATTCTAAAGGTCCCTAACATGGAAGCAAAATTCTTGGTATTCACTGACGCATCCAAGGAAGGCTTAGGTGGAGTCCTGATGCAAGATGGTCGAGTGATCTCTTACATCTCGAGGAAACTAAGAAGGCATGAGGAAAACTATGCGATGCAGGATTTGGAGTTGTTATCCATTGTATATGCCTTGAAGGTTTGGAAACACTACCTTGTTGGACAAAAATTTGAACTAAAGGTGGACCACTATGGACTACAACACATCTTTACGCAAAGCGACCTAAACACGTGACAATGGCATTGGTCGAAATTGCTTAGCGAGTACGACTTCGAGATTACTTACATAAAAGGAGCAATGAACTGAGTGGCAGATGCATTGAGTCGAAGACCACAGATATTTTTGGTGATGCCTCTTTAGACGAATCTACGTGAAAATATTCTAACTTTACAGCGTGACGATTACTGGTACAAAGTGGTCGAGGGTTTTATTGGACAAAAAACAATGATGGTACCAAGATTTGAAGGATTTTCGTTTGTCGACGATGGATTATCAAGGTTTAAAAATCGTATTTAGGTACCACCAAATGACAAGTTGAGGATCTTGATCCTAAGCGAGGCTCATAGAGCAGTATACATGGCTCACCTGGGAGTCATGAAGATGAGGGTAGACCTTAAACCCTTATTCTTCTGGAAAGGGATGAAGGAAAACATAGTCAACTACATGGCCATATGTCTAGAATGTCAACAGGTAAGGGCTGAACATAAAAATCCAGCAGGATTACTACAACCACACGCTATTCCAGAATCAAAATGGGAGGTTATTTCGATGGATTTTATTGTTGGGTTGCCACCAACGACAAGGAGACATGACTCGATTTTCATAGTAGTAGACACTCTAACGAAGAATTCTCACTTTATTCATGTGCCTACGATGTATTAGGCACCTGCATAGATAGAGTTTTCATTAATGAGGTTGTGAGGTTGCATGGCATGCCTAAGAGGATTATATCCAATCGAGGATCGATGTTTACTGGACGATTTTGGACGAGTTTCCAAGAGGCCTTGGGAACCCAAATTAACTTCAATACTGTGTATCACCAAGAGACTGACGGGTAGACTGAATGAATGAACCAAAACTTGGAGGAAATGTTGCGCATGTACGTGATGGACCAACAAAAGCATTGGGAAGAATTCTTGCCACTGGTGGAATTTGCTTATAACAACAGTTACCAAAGAACCATTAATATAACGCCTTTCGCGTTTCTTTATGTGAAACCATGTCAGATGCCTTTGAGTTGGGATCGGCTTGAGGATAGGGTCCTCATGGGACCATAAGTGATCCAAGAAATGGAAGAGAAAATTCAAATAATAAGACAAAGGATTAAAGAAGCGTAGGATCGACATAAGAGTTATGTCAATGCACACCATGTCGACCGTAGTTACGAGGTTGGCGATTGAGTCTTCTTGCGGGTAAAACCACATAAGAGTTTGATCAAGTTTGTAAAGGGAGCTAAACTCTCTCCTAGGTTTGTGGGACCTTTCAATACTGTGGAGAGCAAGGGGCTCGTGGCTTATCTACTAGCATTACCTAATTCTTTGAGGCATATGCATGATGTTTTTCACGTATTTGTTTTGAGACATTATATTAGTGATTCTACACACGTTATTGACATGAGTTCCTTGTAGGTATCGGATGAGGGGTTTCTCATGGATTAGTCGAGCTGCATCCTGGATCATCACGTTCAATATCTATGGCATCGAACAGTAGATCAGGTTAAGGTCCAGTGGGACAACTATAGTTTGCACTCGACGACCTGGGAAGACACATATGATATGTGCCAACAATTTCCATTTTTGTTTGATAGATAGACTTATGATACAATGATACACATTATTTCAACACTTGTACTGTGAAAATTCAAGACAAATTTTAGAACAAGAGGGGGTGTATGTAACATTCCCCTCTTACACACAGTGAGAGAACTTAATCTTTGAGGACACTTTCTCGCAAGTGAACCGGATTATTATACTATTAAACATTTGATTTTGATTATGAGGCATTATGGGTTGATGACATGTCTTGTTTCATTGACATATACATGTGTTATTGACTCGGTTTTACTGAGTGTGAAGGATTTTGGACCTTGAGGATGTAGAGGCATCGATGGAACCCCTTGGACTCCAGATCGAGTCACAGAGTTAACTATTGCGGTTTGATTGTTTTATATGTAATATTAGTGCATCTGATTAGATGATATGATTATGTATATATCTATGACATGATTCGTTGATGATGTAGGATGACGATATCTTGTCGACCAGACTCACATGTCGAGTAGAGGGGTCACGCATGACTACCAGAGATGTTGAGGGAGAGGTGTGGACAACAACCCTGCCACATCCAACTAGCACTCCCACCGTGGCTCGAATTGTAGGTTAATGATTATCTAGCTCGAGAGGACCCATGATGTCATGAAGGTAGACTTCAACAGCTACTCATGATGATTCTAAGGGGCACACAATAAGGTAGGGGCCTTATTCCTTAGAGGCCTTTAGTCTGCCACAATATCTTCCGATGGAATATTGACTCCAGGGGTTTTTTATGTCTACCAAGTCAGTCAAGAGGCGAGTGGCACCCTTTGAGCACATGGTGCATCATGAAGGGCACATCGTGCAAGAAAAATGGAAAGAGGCAAGTGGCACCCTTGGAGCACGTGGTGCGTCCTGAAGGGCATGTCACACAAGAAAAATGGAAAGAGGCGAGTGACACCCTTGGAGCACTTGGTACATCCTGAAGGGCACATCACATTGTTAATTAATAAATGAATAAACCTAAATGGCCTAAGGACGAATAACGTGATAAGAAAAATTTAAAACATTTTCCCTAATAAAATGTCACCCAGCCTTCAAAATTAAAATCTGCGTCTAGGTGAAACTTGAGGTAAAAGAAAAAAAGAAAAAAAATATGTTTAAATAAAAATAAAAGTAAAAAAATAAAAATGATAATCATTATTAATCTTGTGTCGAGAAGGGGGTGAGTAATTATTTTAATTTATAAAAATCTTTTGGGGGATAAAATTAAAAAAAAGGGAGGGGAATAATTGTTTTGTCACTTATACTAATTGAAATTATTAATTAAAAGGGGAAAAGGGAAAAAAATAATTTTCTACACCTGCCAAATTGAGTTTTAAACAAAAATGGGAATCAGGGAAATCTAAAATAATTAGGAAACTAGGAAAAAGAGGGAAACATAAAAAGAAAGGGGAAACCCAAGGAAAAAGCATAAAGTCTAACTTAGTAATGTATCTAGCATTTAAGAAATTTCTAATTTAAACTCAACTAGTAGATTAATAAGGGGGAAAGTCTTTAAAACTTGTAAGGGAATATGGGGAAACCTAGGAGCGATTCTAGGAAGGATTTTAGGTGGGTGAGGGAAATAGGGGAAATTAATTAATTAATGAAATTAATTTATGGAGGAATGAAGGGGATGGGTGACACATGTACAGGGAGGATTTTTATGAATTAAATTATTAAGCATTAAATTAAATGGGATTTTGGGAAAGTAAGGGACTTCGAAACTCTATATAATGGAGGGAGGAGAAGGATGATGGATCTCTTMTGTTATGCCTAACGTTACGATGAAAAAATTTATACTTGACTGACTTAGCKTGTGGGAGTTGGGATACCCAGCTCGGTGAGGAGTGGTAGCTCGGCCTTGCGAAGCGAGATGGGAGCTAGTTGATTCTCTGGTTAGTGTATGTGACCCCTTTACAGCTTGGGGGGCTAAGGGGGAAGAAGAGTACCCCTAGTGTTGGCTGGGAGGTACCAATAAAGTCTCATCGTTCGACAAGTGGGAGGTGCATGGAGCGCGTGGGACAACAACTCAGAGCGGGCTACTTGGGATACGATACGCTTCCTTTATTTCTGCATGGTAGATTGTTAGTATGATTTATGATTTTAGTTCTGTATGTTTAAATGGGTAAAGAAAATGATTGTCTTAGCATTCTAGTTGATGACTAAAATTTCCTCCATAGCCATTGGCTCGATGTTGATTGATTCTCATGGCCTTCAATCCCTGCCTGTCTTGATCATCTTATGGTTTATTTATTTGTGTTGATTGTAGTTTATTTTTTCCTTTGCCCCTAGCTCATCAGTCCACGCTTGACCAGTTGGCCAAGAGCTTGATCTACCGTCTTCACTTCGGTGTTAATAGACCTATGGATCTAAACACCCTTCTTTTATGTGCGTGGATGATGAGCAAAGCATGTTCCTGCCAGTTGTCTACCCCTGTTGATTGCTCCAGGTAGTGTGTGGTCTTGCGCCTTGATGCATTTAATTAACCCTGCAAAATTTGATTGATGGCAAAGTTTTCTTTAAACTCTGTGTTTTTATATCTCATTTGTTATCTCATTTTATGTCTCATTTTTATATCTTGCTGGACATTTCTTGCGTTTTATTTCTCATTTTGTTTTACTGGCGATTGCTACTTATTCGGTTGCACTTCATGTGACTTGGGGGTGAATTTCTCCCAGGGATTTATTTATTCATTTCTGGTCAGTTTGTTTATATTGCTAGGTGCTCAACAAGCTACGTGTTTTTTCGTTTTATACAACCAATGTATATTGATTAATAGGAATTATACTTCTGGGCATTTTTATAAGGATACAAACTCTGTAGATTAATTTATTTGAATGTTAAAAACTCAGCGAATAAACTGGTCAGTCCTCTATGCGCTAGATTTAGGCCTCTATGAAGACTGAATATGGTGTTGCCTTTGCTTGGCTCTTCTTGTTTGTTTTGAAACCAATAGAGGACATCGACATCTCGAACTCGTTAGAACTCTTGTAGCTATTTCTGAATTTTTTCTTTCATCTCCTAGAGGGTTTACCATCCCAGAATTAAATCTGGCTGCCACACTCTTGATCTACTCCGGTTTCATATTCCATATTGAGTTTGGTTCAAGCGGGCTCTGCTCCTCATTCTATGATAATGCATCTGTAAACTATTACAACTCTCTGGACTTTGTTTTATGTTTTACATATTGTAATTATGTTTGAAATAATTGTACATCTAAATGCATAAAAATTAAAATAACTTCGATCACAGAATAACCCTGAAATTACCACTGGGAATTTCTATTAAAAATCCCACCTAAACCTCTTGACCATATTTAGAGTTTTGTTTCAACCCAACAAACCAAATTTACATTTAAGTTAAAACTGATATCTAAAGATTGTGGAAAACAATAACTCTATGCACATTATGAAACCAAATATTGTAAATGCAAAAGGCAATTGCGTCGATTTTCATTTACTGATATGAGCTACAAGAATTTAAGATGTTGTTGATTTAAGCCAATTGACACCATTATGAAGCACTTAGGTGGTTAAGAGATAATTTGAAATATTAATTTATATAATACCTAGCTATGGGATACCCTAGAAAGAATATGAATGCCAATGGTTACAAGGCGTTAGAAGATGGATGGATTTAGTGAATTTCAGTATCTAAAACAATAATGATAATGACAACTGAAGAAATAATTGATTCAAGTGATAAATCCTAGAATGTGTTGGAAAACTATATTAATTTTGATTAGCTAAGTTACTGTATGTGGTTTACTTTACCTGACAACGTTTATAATTGGCTTTATTATTTTTGGACATCGTTTCTCCTTGTATTGATTAGAAATGATAATTAATGTGGTAGGATATAGTTAATATTAACATCTAGTGTGCATTGATTATCCTGATATAAAATTTAACATTAAAACAACAAGATAGCATTAAAATTTTGAATTAGCCCACTTAAATGGCATAGTCATTTCTCAATAGTTCTTTTTAATGTTAATAGACAATTGTCATTTTGGTACAGTTAGTATAGATAGACAACATGTTGTAATGTAATTTTTTAATAAGTATTTCATTATAGCCTTCTGCATTGATATGGTTAATGTTGTTATATGATGTCAAGTGCTAGTTAGATTACAATTTGGGATTAATTTAGAATTTCCCTTTGATCGTAAGTAATGATAAAATTAGATCTGTATTTAATGCTATTTATATGGTAATTATTACCCAGTTAGACTTGATAAAAGGGTTGGGTGGTTGATGAAGTCGTGTATTGGCTTGTGTCTTCCCTGGTAGTCATCCTCTGGTGTCTCGTCGACTTGTTGTTGGGGTTTGGGTATTGTTTTCTTATCGGTGTTTGGCTCCTAGCGCATCGGGTTTATCTAGAGTCCTCAGTCCAGTTAGGATGTCTGGGGCCAAGGTTATTGATGCGTCTATTACCTAGGGACGACATGATTCCTGATCATCGGATCATGGCGTGCCCTATTGGATAGCGGTGAACGAGAACTTGGCCGGAGTCAATGCATTCTAGGTGACTGTAGTCGAGCATTGTAAGTTGCTTTTGGCGCATGGGTGGAATGCATTCATTTGTTTGGTTCATGCTCCTTGAGGTTATAGTCATGTTCATCATGGGTCTTTGTGTCGGGAGGGGGATCTTTTCCCTTAGCTTGTAGGAGTGTCTTGTTTGCGTCGGGAGGGTAGTTTTTCCTCCTTATTGATATACGCATGTTTCGCCCAGTTTCCCTTGTGCCTGTGCATGGTGACATAGTTGCCTATTTCATGGACTACGTGATTGCATTCATCGTCAGTGGTGTGGTTAAACTGTTGTCGTCATCGCCTTCTTTCCTAAAAAAAGAAAAAAAAATGCACTTCTTCTTCGCTTGTAGTCATAAGGATGGGGTCGTTACAGTTTGGTAATGTTTGAAATTGTGCTCTTCCCACTAAGTCAACGTCAACCTATTCTATGGGATTATACACATGGTTTACATAGGATTCAATGAATTTGTGGTTTATTTTGATAAGAAAATTGCTTTTCACAATCTCAACTTCAATGAGTTTTTTTTAATGGAATTTCCCCTTTTCTATTTCACAGTGGTAAATGAAGAAGTTTACTTAAAGATTTTTTCTTTTCCCTCTCAATATTTGAGAATGTCATTGTTTCGATGTGGTTTTTCATTTTATTTAGTTTCTTTGATGAGATTGGAAAGCCTCAATGTTGTACTACCTTCTCTACACAACAATATATTACTTATAGAATGCATTCCATGACCTTCTATTGTTGCACATGATTTTGATCAAGAGAACGATGGTGATGAGGATGTTTTGTTAATTCTCCTACTTCCTCTTATATAATTATTTCCTCATTGCCTTACTACATTGTTCAATATTTTTAGATGTCTAAGTCAAATGGGCCTTGATTTTTCACTTTCTTGATTTTGACTTAGTTTCTTTCCTTCCTTGAAATGAATTCCTCAATTGAGTTTTTAGTTTCCTCCATTCATTATGATTTTGTTCGTTAATTTTCTTTGTTAGAAACCTTTTGGACCTTGATTTCTAGACTAGGTTCAATCCTCAAATAATTCCTCTTATTATCCTTATTTTTTGAAGTTCTTCCCAAATCCAAAAATTGACCCAATTTCTAAATTGTTAACCCTAGTTACTCTTGTTCGAGTGTGAGTTTTCTTTGAGTTTGGATTTGAGCCTTTTCACTTTAGTTTTCTTGTGAGCCTTGAGTTTCAATTATTTCCCTTTATTTCTCACCTTTTAATATTATCTCCTAATTTTAGATTAGGTCTGATCCTGAAATCAAGATCCTTCTTTTCTTTGTCTTCCAAACTTCACCCTAGTTTCCATATCAAGCCTTCCTATTGTATCTTTATTTATATTGAACATTTACTCTATTCAAACTTCTGATCATTTGAATCCTCTATTCTAACTCTTTGAATTATTGAATGGGTCCTTTCAAAATCTTTCAAAATTGATTTGGCGATTGGCCCCAATTGCCAAAATTAGGACTTCTCTTCACCAAGTTCAATTTTTATATGTCCTAGTTTCACAATCATCCCCGATCGCCAAATTGGGGCCCCCTCTCAATCAACCTGGTTGTTTGATATTTTTTTCAAACTCTTCTGAACTCTTTCTCGAACTCTTGGAACACTCCCCTCGAACTTAGAACCTTTTGTTTCAAAATTAATCTTTTTCCAAAGCCTTTGTCTCAATTTGAAAATTGATCCCAATTTCCAAATTAGGACCTATCTTCACCTCTTATCATGGCCCTTTCCCTAATTTTTTCAATAGGCCTTTATTTCTTAAAGGGGCCTCCTTTCAATCATTTTCTCAAAATTTTCTCCCTTTTCCCTAAATCGTTGCTCAACCCAATTTAGCAATCTCTCCCAATTGGTCAAATTGGGGCCTCCCTCTTCAAACTTGTGTGTTATTGGGTCTCAATCCCCAAATCAAGACTAACGACTAGCCAATGTGTGAGCCCTTTTAATCCTTTCTCTCAAACTTAGAAAAATGGAGGAAAACTCATTATAGCTCAGTTTAATTAGAAATACCAAAAGGGATTTGTTCGGTGTGATTATCAATTTAATGTTAAAAATTAACCCATGTGATCCATGTGTACACTAACATGTAGACAACTATTCTTTTTAAAAAAGGGAATCGAATGGCCAAGAAACAGACTCAAATATTTAAAGAAAAAAAAGTTCAAACTTACAAAATAAATATAAGCCGCCAGGTGGCATAAGAGTACAAGAAGTTTGGATGGTCAATAAAGGAGATGAATCCCCAAGTGACACAAAATGATAGCTAAACAAAGAAATTGACTATCTATGAAGGGAATCAAAATTGTCAAAGGAATTAAAACTAATAAAGAAATCAAACCCCCAGCTGGTGAAAAAGGAAGTTGAGTGAAGAAACCAAAAAGCTAAGAAGGGAACTAGATAGCTAAGTGGAGGAGGAATCAAAATGATTATCCTCCCTCTCCCTATTGGGTATAAATAAGATAAAATTGATAGAAAATGGGCTTTTTCTTTTGCACCTTTATAGATATCTATTCTATGAAATGTTAATGAGAAGAAGCCATTACTAGCTACATTGTGGAGACTCATTCTAGTGTATGTGTAGTGTGGAATTACTCTCTTTATTGTTTATACTAGAATGAATGTAAGACTTTTACTTTTGTTGGTTTCAATATGATTATTGGTTCCATTTTTCTTGTTGGTTTCATGCATAACTTGAGAAGATTTAGTGACATAGTATTTATTGATAAAAGAGAATGAAATAGAGTTTCACATAACAATTGACATTTACATTTTAAACACTATTAGATGCATACTGATGCACAACCACACTTACTCTCTCAAGTAATGCACCATTCAGTAGAGTTATGAGCCCCATCAATTGACAACGGTTGTTTTGTTCATTGAGGATTTTCAGTTAGGTTCCCCAAACTAACTAAAGGAGTGTATTCCTCTTTGCTAATTTATTCACACAATTTGGTCCACCATTTTTTACAATAGACATTGACTTCCATACCTTGAAATTCAAAAAAATATTGGCGTATATAATACATGTTTTTTCTTACATTATTATTCTTAATTCATTTATGTATGATAGAGGTAAACCTAGGATGGTGCTTCTCTTGCGATGTAATGATTCTCTTTCATTCATAAACTTGATAAGAACTACTAGTGGTGATGGTATCCATGATTCTAGGAATATACTGGTGAATCAATATATTATCCCATATAGTAGAGTTTTCCATTGATGAATGAGCCACTTCCGTGTTCAATAATGATGACCAAAACTATACACATGCCTTCATATAAAATAATATAGTACTTTTTTCTTTTTCTTTTATTTTTATTTTTCTGACCAATATATTAAGCATGGAAATGCCATTAGAGAAATACTTTGGTTTCAATTTCCATACTTGGAAAGTAAAAATACAATTTTTTAGGGACCTAACCTCCCTAACCCCTCACATAGGTAGAATAATATATTTTCCATGTAATAAATGCCATCATTAGTCAATAAGCCCTATTTAATAAATGTGAACAAGTCAATGTAATAAGACCTAATAGAAGTTTCTTCTTCTAGAAAGATATTTCTCTAGAATGTTCTTTAGAAGATATAATTAGTATAAATAAGAGTAGGAGGAATGAAAAGTCTTTGTATTAAGAATTGTTATAATAGGGCTCTGCTCTACTAGAGGCTGCCCCTTCGAAGAGTTAAGTGAACACTGTTTTCTTTGAACAAAGGTATTATTTTTGGTATTTCTCTTCTCAATATTCTATTGTTCCATTGATATGTGATGAATATTCTTGCTTCTGCATATTATATTACATCTAGTACCTTACAAGTGGTATCAAAAAAATTTCCTTGGAAGGAATTGTGGGTAAGCATTTTTCTAGGGTAGAGACGTGTATTTTAGGTGTCTTTAAAGCACAAAGATTTGTCATTCAATGGGTAAAAATGCAGTGGGGAAGACTACATGCATACAATACAAACGATTTCATGGGGTTTCCTAGAAACCAAAGGTTTCTCCCTTGTTGAAAACCTCTGTAACCCCTGTTGGTACCCCTCGAAATAATATGTATATCAGGAGTCCCCTTATTTACACGACCATCACTCCCACTTATTTAAATGTATATCAGGAATCCCCTAGGTCTCCTAAAAGCATCCCTAGATCAACCAATCGACTTCCTGAATTCTCTAGTGCCACTGGGAACAACACTCAGGAATATACTCTCTTGTACCTAGGTAATTGGGTAGTATAACTAAGGGTAATATCGAGCCTCCTTATTTGGTGCCCTGAGATATTGGGACGAGTACTATTGTTCGACCCTGCGCATATATCAAAGAGCTATAACATAGGGAAAAACCTTGTCCATAGGCACTCTACAAAACCTAACCTGTGGGGGAACATACTAGACAAGGAACATAAAGGATATTTTGGCTGCACAATCTTGCCTTCTGCATTCTAGTTGTGAAATTAATACACATTTTTTCTATTAAGAATTTGGGAATTTCCACATTGAAATATTATTTAGGTTAGAATATAAATCAGCAACAAAAAAATGGTCCCATCGACACCCTTATTCAAAACCTATCCCATTGGATTCTTCTCCTCTCCCCGATCGTCATGGTACTTATCATTTTTAATATTTTTTTTCAATGGACCCGACCCCCTTTCTAGAACCCTTATTTGCAACCTATCACATTCCATTCCCCTTTTCTCCCTCATTGTCGTGGTACCTATCACTTCCAAGACTTTATTTTTCTGTGGTGCCATCCATCCCTTTCCTAGAGCCCTTATTTGACATCTCTCCCATTGGATTTCTCTTCTCACTCTTATCCTAGTCATATATCTCACCCATCTTCCTTCTTCTAGTGGACCCAGTTCCCCTTATAGGAACCCCTCCTATCTAAATGAACAACAATCATAACCACGACTTGCAAGCTACCATCACCTAGAATAAGGAGAATATCCAACTTGTGACTTTTGAAATTGCTTCCATCAATTCCAGATTTTCACAATTCCAGGACCAAGTCCAACACCAATTTTAACCCATGGATACCAAATTCATGGGAGAATTTGACACCCTCAAATCAGTTGTCAACCAATTTTTGAACCGCTCCCATGGAATTTCCTCCTTGGAACAATCGTCCCACTTAGATGGTGCTGACTTCTCCCATTCTGTGGTATTTAAATCCAACTCCTTTCATCGTGGCCCTTTTCTTCCCAGAGTTGAGGTCAATAAATTTGATGGCTCAGATCCCACGGGTTGGGTCACTCAAATGGAGCATTATTTTTATTTTCATGTCATTATTGATAAGTTGGAAAAACTTCATTATGTTGTTGTCTATTTGGATCCTAAATTCCATAAATGGTGGCAATGTCATAAAATTGCACACTGGGGGTATGTTTCTTGGACCCAATTTGTTGCAGAGATTTATGAAATCTTTGACACCAACACCCACTATTTAGGTTGTTTGACCAAGTTGAAATAGTTGGGAACAATGAAAGTATTTATAACTTCCTTTGAGCACTTGGACTTCATAACGGAGGGAATAATAAATGCCTTCTTCTAGGAATGATTTGTTAGTGGCATAAAGGATGAAATCCAATCTCAGGTCCTCATGGCTCACCCTTAGACTTGGTTGGAAGCTAATAAATGTTCCAAAGAAGCACAACATGTTGTTTTGTCCTATAAAATAAAGCCCTATTTTCTTCCTTGCCCTCAACCCACCCATCCTACCCCTCCTACCACCCCTCTCAAGGTCCAGAAATTAACTATGGCATAAATGGATGAACACCAACTCAAGGGTTTTTTTCTATAATTGTGATGACAAATATTTTCTCGAGAACAAGTGTAAGGAACAAAATATTTTATGACTATTTCAAAGGATGTTGTTGAAAAGGAGGTTGAAGTTCCCCCCGTGGAAGAGATACCCCGTCCAGTTGGTACTACTCCCCCTACTAACCCACCAGAAGTTGAACCACTGATTTCACTACGTGCCATCACTGAATTCTCTGCTCCCCAAACCCTCAAGATAATTGGATACATTAAGCATAGAAAAATCATCATCCTTGTTGATAGTGGAAGCACCCATAATTTTATTCATCGCCACATTTCCCAGGAAATCGATTTCTATATCGGTGTTGTCAACAATTTTTAAATCATGATAGCCAATGAAGGTTCCATGAAATGTGGTGGGAAT
Organism: Picea engelmannii; assembly: GCA_009831015.1. Lineage (NCBI taxonomy): Eukaryota > Viridiplantae > Streptophyta > Pinopsida > Pinales > Pinaceae > Picea > Picea engelmannii. The sequence continues at coordinate 811,238 of ML777848.1, read as the reverse complement.
TGTGAAAATGTATTCCTACAAATTGGTTAGTACCACTTGAAATATCATATGTTTTCTATCAACATGGGCGGTTGTGATATTGTGCTCAGTGTTGAATGTTTACACACTCTAGGTCACATTCTCCTAGATTTTAAAGAATTAACCCTGCAATTACAATGGGAGAGACATCAATATCAATTCCAAGAAATCATATTAGGATCCCTTGAGATCAATAATTCCCATCGAATGGAAAAGCTACTCAAAAAAGGTTATTCGATCATTATTTTCCAACTCCATTCTATTCAAGAAGTTGAGACACCCTTTGTGCATTCTAACCTCCAATATATCATATATAAACACCAAGCTATTTTTTCCACTCTCCAGGGACTTCTCCCTTCATGTGGTGTTCATGATCATTCCATTCCTATTGTCCCAGGCAGTCTTCCTCCTGATGTTATCCCTTATCATCATCCCTTTTCTCAAAAGAATGAAATTGAGAAAATAGTTCAAGAATTTCTCCATGAGGTATTATCCATCCTAGTACCAACCCCTATTCTTCTCATGTGGTCATGGTACTCAATAAATAATCCACTCAATGCATGTGTCCATACTTTCATGCCCTCAATAAACTCACCATCAAAGACAAATTTCTCATTCCTGTCATTGATGATTTCTTGGATGAATTTGTAACAACCCTAGTTAAATAATTGCTTAAGGTTTATTAAGTTTAATTAATTAAATAATTGACTGCCCTAATGTATATTAGTTTAATAATGATTATTTATTAATAATATTAATTAATTAATTAATTATTGTTTAATGTATGTTAATTAATTAATAAATTAATTAATTAACTCATTTAATGTTCGGGAAACGAATTAAAGTTTAATAAATTTTAATTTATTTAATATAAAACTTAACATATTGAGGGATGGTTGGCATTGAATGGAGGGATAAGGCATTGAATGGAGGGATAAGGTGGTTGGAATTGAATGGAGAGGTAGTGAATGAATGAGGGGATATAAGGGGGCAAAGACATTCGAGAGGGGCACTTTTGGATTTTAGGGGCAAGGAGAATTTTCGAGAGAGGGGGAGATTGTATGGGAAAACTGCATTTTCTGGTTTGAGGTTGGAGGAATTTGTTGTATTGTTACAGGGGAGCATCGATTGCTGGGAGTTTTGGGCTCGGGGGCCAGGAATCCTCACGGAATCCCGTAGCTAGGGAGTCAGATAGGCATTGTTCCTAGCTGGTAGGGAGGAAAGATTCGATTTTGGGCAGAGTTTGGGTACAGCAACTTGGTTAGAGTTTGGGCAGAGCAGCGAGGACAGACGAAGTTGGGAAAATAGCATCACTGAGAGGTATTTATGTCATTATAGTTATGAGGGTTCACTATTTTACTAAGATGTGTATGTTTTTTTTTAATATATGATTTGTATTTCATGTGCTCGATTATAATTTGTTGAACCATGAATGGTTAGTTTGTTATCTTGTTGAATATAGAACCGTAAAAGAAGTTATAAATATCAATTATATGTATTAATTCATTTATTAATTTTTAGCTTTTGTTAGCAAGGATCTTACACACGGTATCAGAGCCCGGCGTCAAAACTGAAACCTAGGCTTCACCACCCACAACATTAGGATTTTGTCTTTCTGCCAATATGGTCTACAAGGTATGCAACCAATTTGGGTTGTTAAATCTAAAAACCAGTGAACATGACTGTATTGAGTTGGAAAGCAACATGGCATAAAATTGAAAAAAAAAATACATTCAAACAGATCGAATAGAAGTATACTAGCCTTTCTTATAGCTGTGTTTGTTGATATATCTGTGAAACAAACATACAATAATAAGTAAGCAAAAGAATTGAACAATAGGGAAACAAAATTTTGTGTGAACATAGCCACATGAGAATTTCACTTGCATTCCATTGCAACCACAAAAATGTCATGTGAGTGAAAGGTCAAAGACAATAAACAGAGACCCATTTCTTCAACTGAAAATTTATTGTTGATTTCCGTATTTGCCTGAACTATAAACATCCCAATCCCAGATAAAATATAACATTTCTCTTTGAAAGTATCTCTAGGATAACAACCGATCGAAACAATCTTGAGTGATCAATAAAGAAAATAACAATGTATGTGCACAATCTCCTATGAACATTAAGTGCATGCTAAGTTCATGGTCATTCCTAGTTTTAGCCACCAAAAATGCCACAACAGTAGAGAAACTAGAATAACTAAACAAATACCCATTCTTCAACTGAACTTATTCTCGATATTTGCCTTTCTCGAATTGAACATCCCATTTATGTCACTAATTAAAGCTTTTAGTAGCTTTACTTACTTCATTATCCATATATCAGTCAGACCAATTTATTTGATATGTGTCTGAAGAAGAAGGCTATGTAAGGAGCTGATTTAATTAAGCCTAATAAAATTCATAAATTTAAATAGATAAGATTACTTTGACGCATAGACAATAAGTAATTTCTTTCATTCAACATATAAGCAGCAGAAATTTAAATAACAACATGCTAATAATTTTAAATAACCATCACATGTTCATGAGAATGCGCACATAAAAATATCTATGTTTGATGCTAAATTCCCGACCTCTGATTGTCCTCTCTACTTCTCTACCCTTACTCTACTTGATGCTATGACCAAACCCTACCCAAAACCGACTAACCACCCAGCCATCTAGGAGCAGCCTATCTGGCTCCCTAGCTCTACGATTCCGTGAGGATTCCTGGCCCCCGAGCCCAAAACTCCCAGCAACCTGGTGCCCCCCACAATGGTTCACCTAAACTCTAAAACCAAACTCCCCAAAACTAGAAAAATATCCAATAGCCAAAAATACAGTCCTCTCCTCCCAATTTTTCATAATCCCCCTTCCCGAAGGCCTCTTCCTAGTCATATCTCCCCCCATTCGCCGACTCCCTACCCTCCTTTAATGCCACCCACCTTATCCCTCTATTTATTACCCTATCCTTCCATTTATTAACTTATCCCTCCACTCAATGCTTCATTCCTCCCTGCATATGTAAAGTCTTATAATAAATAATTTAAAGTTATTAAGCCCTTTAATTCATTACCCAAACCTTTAATGAGTCAATTAATTAATTAATTAATCAATCAACAGATATAAACAATTAATTATTAATTAATTAATTAATATTATTAATAAATAATCATTGTTTAACTAAATCATATTAGGACAGTTAATTATCTAATTAATTATACTTGATAAACCTTAAGCAATCATTTAACTAGGGTTGTTACATACACCCACCCTTTAGGAAACTTTGTCCTGAAGTTAAAGTATTCTATGATACAAGGAAAAAGAAACATGGTCCACACATTCATAAAAAATAACCATCATTATTAGTAAGTAATCCAAGAAACTCATTCATACTAGTGTACATGTGCAAGAAATGCATGTGTAGCTAGTACATACAAGTCTCGTTCATGTACTAATAATCAATAACTATCACCTTTATAGTAATTTATGTATGCAACCAATCCAATCAACAAGACTATTCATTTTATAAAAGACAATAAACCAATCAAACGTTTGTGAAATCCTTTAATTACAATTATCTAGCTCAACAATGTTATTTAGATAATTGTAGTTTAGTTACATAATTACTAATATCCATATATATACACATTTTCTTTTCAGAAGGAAAAACAATAAATTCCACCATAAGACAATCTCCATACACTCTCAACTATTTCTACTCATCCTTCCTCCCTAACTTACTTCCATCTTCCATTCCTATCCTTCCTCTGCTGGACTATCTTGGAGCGTCAACTATATTGACCTAACTCCAAATAGAACCCGTAAGTGGAAGTGTCACTACTTTGACCAAGCTTCCCCAGYAGGCAACTAATAGTCATCATCACATGTCTAGGGGAGCGTCAGCTAGCATCATCCTCCCATGACTTCATGTTTCAGAGGATACACGGTGGGAAATGCCTCCATCCCTCCTAATCATAACTAGGGTGCACACCCTACAATGGAATATACAGTGGCACTGTGTTGCTGGGAGTTTTGTCATTGTTTATTTGGTTTTGGGTAGTCTCATCACTTGAAATCCTGCACTGGTCCACATATCATAGCAATGCATCCAAGCCAATATAATTTCACATACAAATATTCATACCATAATGTTTCTCGGTTAGTGGTCATGACATCCACTTTCATCATCATTATTCCTTGGCTATTTCATAGCCCATAACCTACAGATTAGTCTATAACACAAACTCATACATTTCTATGCATTATCATGATGTAATTGCATACAACCATCATTTCAATTCGATATCTGTGTACCAACAACTTAACATCAAAATTTTCAAGTTAGAAATAGATCTCATAATATCCCATAATTCAATTTTGACACCCATTCATAAAATTATCATTTCCAATTAGATTGCATCATATCCAATCATCATTTAAATAGCATTTAAATCTTCATAGGATTCTCATTCACACAATATTTCGCATCATATCCATCATCATCAATAACATTTAAACATTCATAGAATTTACAATCACATAGTAGATCACATCATATCCATCATCATCAATAACATTTAAACATTCCTAAAATTTACATTCTCACAATATATCACATCATATCCATCATTATTCAAATACATTTAAACATGCATAAAGGTTCATACGTCTTAAAAGTTCAAGTGTATCATTTAATAGTTTCATTGTGAATAGAAAATAAAAGTGTGTAGGCCTCAGGTAATCCTAGCTGTCTAAGTCAAAAGGTGGTGTTACATACACCCAACCTTCGAGAAACATATTCTCGAGGTGGTAAAAAAAAGTGAGGGATAGTCTCGTCGCAGTTTCTCTGCGTCTTCCCAAGTAGCGGATCCTGGACTATACTTGTCCCATTGGACCTTAACTTGGTCTACCAAACAGTTCCTGAGCTATCGGACTCTACGATCCAATATGCATAACGGTTCTACTGTGAGAGTTCGAACGTCCGATACCTACAATTCCTTCCAATTTATCTTATTTGATTCATCAACAACATAATGACGTAAAACAGATACATGAAAAACATTATGAGTTTTATGCAAGTGGGGTGGCAGTACAAGATGATAGGCAACGGGTCCAATTTTCTCTTGGATTTTGAATGGTCCTATAAATCGAGGTGAAAATTTTGTCCCCTTCCCGAACCATATGGTGCTCTTATTATGCCTGATACGAATGAAAACGTGGTCTCCCACTTCATAACTTCGGTCGGTTTTGTGTGCATCTGCATAAATTTTGTGCCTATCCTGTGCTTCCTTTAGTCTCTTCCTAATTTGAATCACTTGTTCCTCCATCTCTTGAATCAATTCTAGCCCCACTGTTACTCGGTCTTCTAATCTATCGCAACTCAACAGTGTTCTGCATCGCCTTCCATACAGAGCTTCATAGGGTGGCATTCCGATGGAGCTATGAAAACTATTATTGTAGGAAAAATCTACCAAAGGTAGGTACTTCTCCCATTGGGTTTGATTATCCATGACCTACATCCTGAGAATGTCTTCCATGAATTGATTTACTCTCTCGGTTTGCCCATCTGTTTAAAGATGATAAGATATGCTTAAGTTCAACTGAGTCCCCAACGCTGACTGCAAACTTGTCCAAAATCTAGAAGTGAATCTTGAGTCCCTATCTGAAATGACCGTCTTAGGTATCCCGTGAAAATGGATAACCTCACTTACAAACACACGTGCCACATTAGTGACATCGTAAGTGTCTCTAACCGGAATAAAATGAACACTCTTGGTTAACTTATCAACTATCACCAGAATGACATTGTGTCTATGAGATGTGAGCGACAACCCCACAACAAAATCCATAGATATGACTTCCCAATTGGGCATAGGAACATCATGTGGTTGTAGGAGGCCTGCCGAGTGATGGTGGTCGGCTTTCACTTGTTGACACTCTAGGCACTCGGCAATGAAATGCACTACATCGTGCTTCATGCCTACCCAGAAGAAAAGATTCCTCATGTCTGCGTACATCTTCTTCACACCCAGATGCGCACAATAAAGTGTTCTATGGGATTCATTCAGTATGATGCTTCGAATATCCCCATTATCAGGGATGTACATCCTTCCCCAATATCTCAATAGTCTGTCTGCTTCCAGACTATATCCTTCATACTTTGGATCTAATTGCCTCCCACTCTGGAGGTTTGAAGTAACCTTTAAATACCAACTATCTCCTTGGAGTTACATCAACACACGTTCCCTCAGATTGACTTTTAAGGGTACCAAGGAGAACACGCGTGGTCTCCTACTCAAGGCATCTGCGAACACATTTTCCTTTCTCTTGATGTATGAAATACCAAAATCATACTCACTCATAAACTCACTCCATCACCTTTGTCTGGCATTTAGATCCCTTTGAGTGAAGAGATGTTTTAAACTTTAATGGTCCATTTTGAGCTCAAAGTTTCACCCCACAAGATAGTGCCTCCAAAGTTTTAGAGCTAGCATTACAGCTGCCAACTCTAAATCATGAGTCACGTATAGCTCTTCGTGTTTCTTAAAATTCCTTGATTCATAAGATATCACTCCTCCATCCTGCATTAGCACGACCCCCAACCCTTTCTTTGAGGCATACGTGCAGACTGTGAAGTCCTTTTCCATATTCAACACTCGTATAATTGGCACACTAGTTAGTAACCTCTTAAGCTCAATGAATGCACTATCACATTCTTCTGTCCATTCATACCTGACCCCCTTGTGCTGAAAAGTGGTGATGTCTTTCGCTATTTTTGAGAATCCTTCCACAAATATTCGATAATAACCTCCTATCCCCATGAAGATTCTCATCTCATGGGAATTTTTTGGCACTGGCCACTCCATAATAGCCTTTACCTTTTCTGGTTCCACAAAGATTCCTTCACCAGAAATGATATGACCTAAATAGTGGATCTCTTTCTGGAAGAATGAACACTTTGACAACTTCCCATACAATTTGTTCTCTCTAAGGTAGGACAACACCACTCGTAAGTGTTCCTCATGTTCTCTTTCATTCTTGGAATAGATGAGGATGTAATCTAGAAAGACTTGTACAAAACGGTCTAAGTACTTCCAGAATATGTCGTTCATGAGGCTCATGAATACTTCTGGTGTATTGGTCAATCCGAAAGGTACTACGACAAAATTGTAATGTCCAAAATGAGTTCGAAAGGCAGTTTTTGGGATATCGCCATCCTTAATCCTTAACGGATGATACCCTGATCGCAAATCGATCTTTGAGAATACCACTGCTCCTTTCATCTGATCGAAGAGGTCATCTATCCGCGACATTGGGTACCTATTTTTCACTCTAGCATGGTTCAAGTCCCTGTAGTCTATACACAGTCATAAGGATCTATCCTTCTTCTTTACAAAAATTATTGGTGCACCCCAAGGTGAAACACTGGGACTTATTAGCCCTAAGTCCAATAACTCTTTCAACTGCATTTTCAACTCACAAAGTTCCGATGACATCATTCAATACAGAGTCTTGCAAATTGGTTCTGCACCAGGTTTTATCTCAATAGTAAAATCAAGCTCCCTCTCAAGAGGTAACCCTGGTAACTCGTCGGAAAAACATCCTTAAATTCTGACAATACCAGGTATTGATCCAATGAGGGTCCCTTCCTTTCATTCACTACTTCCACTACATATAGTCGGCACCCTTGCCTCAAGCATCACTTAACCTTCATAGTTTAGATAAAGCGTAATGACACCCTTCTCCGTACACCCTGGATCTCTACTGGCCTTCCTTCGTCGTCTACATAGGGCACCCTTTTTACGAAACAATCTACCAAAACTCGATGAGCTTCTAACCAATCCATTCTAATGATTAGGTTGTACACCCCGAGAGCATTGACATATACCTTCAACCTGGTAGCACATACTCCCAGGTCTACTATACAATTATCAACACTAGGTCCTACCACTTGTTTTTCCCCCGAAGCCATCTCAACTTGTTTAAAGTCATCGTGCTCGTAGGCTGCCAGCCTACTCTTTTCTAATGCAAATGGTGAAATGAAACTATCTGTAGCAACATAATCAAATAAAATATTTACATTGATATGATTTAGCGTACCTGATGACTCTACCACCGTGGATTGGTGTTCTGCCTGGCGATTATTAACTGCTGCGTAAATCTTGTGGTTGCTACTTGCTCTTCCCATCGGGGCTACTATAAAAAAGAATAAGAATCATCAACGGTTGCATATAAAGGTATGCAGAGCTACATGTATTAACAAATATATTACCTGCAACCTCTTTTAGCTTTTGCCTTGCCATCTGGTACCTATTCTCTCCTATTTTCACAGAAAGAAAACAACCCCACAATATTATACAAAATCAAAATAAAATGAAGTGAACAAATTAAAATATTTAATAGCATCTATTTACTACAAAATGGACATTCAAAATAATATACACAGTACAAAAATGATGAAAAAAATGTGAGTATCTTCTCTTTATTATGCTACTTGAAAAAATACATCAAGTTAGAAAAGGTTTGGTTTATAAGAAACAATTATAAAAACGATAATTAATCTACCTTCCAAATTTCAGGTGTTAGATCTAATAAACATGACATATGATAATAAACATGACATATGAACAAAAAGGATATATCCATGAAGAATTCAAACCAGTAGGTGTTTTCAATAATTTCCTTAAAAAATCTCACTTTTGTAGCATCAAGCTCAAATATCGAGCTTCTCTCAAATGGTTTCTGCCATGAAACATCATCTATCAGACCAAGGAATTTGTCATGCCATTAGTTTTTCCTGTGATTTTTTATTTCTTAAAGGAATCGATCCTTAACATGCCAATGAGACACCAAGACTTTATATTAAGTAATGACATTGCAGTCCTGTTTCAAAGCCAGACCCACCATATATTCTTGCAGTGGATAGTGGATGGTAGCAAAAATAAATATATACAGAGAATTTCAACAGAACTATATGATTTCAACAGAAAACGATTTCACAGAAAGACACTTACTTCCAGATTTGATGTCAATTTAATTATATATTAGCTCATTTCCTCCCATAACCTCACCAAGCCCACTCCACTTGTGTGCAATGTTTTTACCCTCAAATACATTTCCATGAACACCTTCTCCAATCCTTGGACCCCCATACAACAGCTTGGATCAATGAGTCATCTTTTATCCAACCGAGACTCGTGAGAATGTCCTTGTATTAAAATTTGACCATCCATTGAAGAACGAACAACTATGAGCATCCTTGGAACTTTTTGTTGCAAGTATTCAAGCTTCCTTTGCTGACTCCATATTCAAAAAAATCCCTTCCTTGAACGAAACCCATCTCCAATCATCCCATTCCGACCCTAAATTAAGTCCTTTCAAGGGAAGAATAAGTGACATAAGTTAGAAATATGAACCATCGGTATAATGGACACCGTCATCTTTGTTCATAGCCCCATCTTGTATGACTCTCCTAAAATCGAGGATGAGAAATAACATGGTGCATATCACAGACCTTGGCCTTCTAGTCGCCCACATTCTCAATATCTATTTCCTTCGCCATTTCTGTAACATTCAGATGTTTTACAAGAGAAAGGATGACCCTGATTTCTCAAGCGGGGGAGGTGTAGTGTGTACAGTCCTACAAAAAATGAGAGAAAAGTTTATCAACGCCTATGATTGAGCGGTAAGCAATGAGGAGGAGCCAACAAAGGAGCTGAGATGTGTTGTGGACCCAGCCAAGCACTTGCAACACAACACAACAGGGGTTAACACCATATAATATGTCAAGCCGCAACATCAAGTTAAAGCCCAGCGCACAAGTGCCAAGTGCCAAGCTAAGCCACCAAGGAGGAGGAGACCTTTGTGCATAACGCATCTGGCTGAGAGGGAGCTCGGCGGCCAAGACAACGCACCTTACCCACAGGAGGAGGAGCCCATGAGGGCGTGTTCATGGCACCTTGACCACAAGAAGGAGATTGGCGTAGTTTCATAGCCAGAGGAATGTGTGGCCGAGCCCATGCAGCCTACGCATTCCCTCTACTAAGAGGATGAAAAAAAATAAAAAAAAATGAAAGAGGCTGATAGAAATAGCTTAAAGAAGTGTGTAGGGTTTTGGGAGTGGAGAGGGAAAAAGGGGCACATGGGCCTCATGCGAGGACCCACGATGCCCATATCAATTTATTTAAAAAAAAAATTGTTGTGTTATTTTGTTTTGTTTATTTATTATTATTATTCCTTTAAAATTTAAAATTTAAATTTTTAATTAGTTTTAATTAGTTCTAATTAGTTTTAAAATTTAACTTTTTTTTATTAGTTTTAATGACCATTCCATAAATTAGTTTTAATTATTTTTTTTTTTAATTTTAATTAGTTCTAAATTTAAATCTAAGAGTAAAATTTAAATTTTAAATTAGTTCTAAATTTTAGAGTAAATTTTTTTTTTTTTTTTTAACTTTTAAATTTTTATAGCAAAGTTTAATTTTAAAAAAATAATAATAAATTTTGATTGAATTTCATTTCAACTATTGATGATTAATTAATTAAAGCGAGTAATTGATATTAATAATTGAGTACATACTTTAATCATTAAGTATGTTCAAGGTCACATTAATCAATTTAAAGAAAAAAAAAAAAAGTTTTAAGGACTTAAACCATGATAAAGGGGGAAGGGGGTTTCATGCACGCTAGGAAGGTAAGCTAGAGGAATTGACAAGTGTGGTGCGATGCTAGCATAACTACCAGTAGAGGGAGTTAGTAGTTTTCTTAGGCGAAGACATCAAGCTTAGATGCTTTAACCCCAACCTAGCCACTTCCCCTAAAGAGAGTAATGTTTGTTTACAGACAAGTAAAAAAAAAACTTACGCCTAACCCTGTTTTCTAGTATAAGTTACACAAATGAGAAATTTCCTTGAACTTACCCTGACAACTTTGGTTGATGCAGGATGGTTAGGACTTAAGGAAATCGAGGCAGAGGGGCATTGTCGCAGGGACCGCCAGTGCCGCCACCACCATCGCCTGAAATAGCTCTCATACTGTGCTTTTTGGAGGCCATACATGAGACTTTAAAGGGGCATCAACCAGCAGGGATTGAAGTGGAGCCCCCACCATCTAGAACAGGTGATCTAGAAGCATCGAGGGATTCAGGGGGAGGACCTACACCCGAAGACATCACTAGAGAACTGTAGAAGATCAAACTTCTGAAGTTTGCTAGGGGTCATGCTAGTGAACGTGTCGAGGCATGGTTGGAAGGCATGACCAAGTGTTTTGCCTTAAGAGACTATGTGTCCACTTCAAAGGAAAATATAGTGATTTTTTAGTTGAGAGACAGTGCCTTGAACTGGTGGGGCAACTAGAAAGGCAACTGCATCTTACCCCACACACCGTATCTTGGGAACTTTTCGAGGAGAGGTTCCGAAGGAAATATATACCAACTTACTATGAGGAAAAACAGGTGGGAGCATTTCATGCTCTAGTACAGAGAAACAAGACCGTAGAATAATATGAGATTAGGTTTATGGAATTGGTCAAATATGTTTCATACATGGATAATGACCAATGACAAGCAGAATGCTTTGTCTATGGGTTAAACCCTAAGATAAGGGTTATGGTGCGTATGTGGAAATCGTCTTCAGTAGCAGAAGCAATGGAAAATTCACGTTATGCAAAGGAACACATGAACTTAACTAGAGGTACGAGACCGACCTTTCCTCATCATCATGGATTCGTCGGGAAGGCCCCTAAGACCTTCTTCAGGGGAGGGAGCTCCAGGCCACCTCCATATGGTAATAGAGTCACACCAAGGATAGTTGCCACAATTATTTCAATGGCAGTGAGTGCAGTGTTTTGTTCATCACCAATGACACAGGCAGGTCCATGACCATCTCAGGGGATAGTTAGTAGGGGAAGGGGTTCTAGGCGAAGGAACTCATTTTAGAGACAGTCACAGAATAGTGCTCAGGTTCAATCTCGTGTTACCTATTGGGGATGTGGAGGACCCCATTACCAGTGTGACTGCCCAGAGTTACAATCAAGGTTTTTGCATAGAGAAGGAAAGGCCCCGATGGGAAGAGAAAGTGGCAGTCACCAGATTTATGCAGCGGTTAATAATTGCCAGGAAAAACATCAATCGATGGTGGTGGATTCATCAGATACACTAAATCATATCAATGTTAAGATTTTATTTGATTTTGGTGCTACAGATAGTTTCATTTCACCATCTGCATTAGAAAAGAGTGGGTTGGCAGCCTATGAGCACGATGATTTCAATCTAGTCGAGATGGCTTTGGGGGAAAAACAAGTAGTAGGACCTAGCATCAATAATTGTATAGTATACCTGGGAGTGTGTACTACTAGGTTGGAGGTATACGTCACTTCTCTCAGGACGTATGACCTAATCATTGGAATGGATTGGTTAGAAGCTCATCGATATTTGGTTGATTGTTTCGCAAAAAGGGTGCTTTGTTTCGACAATGAAAGAAGACTAGTAGAGATCCATGGTGTATGGAGACTGGTGTCTCTATGCTTTATCTCAACTATGAAGGTTAAGCAGTGCATGAGGCAAGGGTGTCGATTGTATGTAGTGGAAGCAGTGAATGAAAGGAAGGGACCCTCCTTGGATCAGTACCCGGTATTGTTAGAATTTAAGGATGTTTTTCTGAACGAGTTACTAGGGTTACCTCCTGAGAGGGAGCTTGATTTTACTATTGAGCTAAGACCACGTGTAGAACCAATTTCCAAGACTCCATATCATATGATAGCACCAAAACTTTGTGAGTTGCAAATGCAGTTGAAAGAGTTAGTAGACTTAGGGCTAATAAGGCCCAGTGTCTCACCTTGGGGTGCACCAATAATTTTTGTGAAGAAGAAGGATGGTTCCTTACAACTTTGTATATATTACAGGGACTTGAACCGTGCTACAGTGAAAAATAGGTACCCAATGCCGCAAATAGATGACCTCTTTGATTAGATGAAAAGAGCAACAATATTCTCAAAAATTGATTTGTGATTAGGGTATCACCACTTAAGGATTAAGGAAGGCGATATCCCTAAAATTGCCTTTCAAACTCGGTTTGGACATTACAAGTTCGTTGTAGTACCTTTTGGATTGACCAATGTGCCAGTATCATCATGAGCCTCATGAACGACGTATTCTAGAAGTACTTAGACCGTTTTGTACAAGTCTTTCTAGATGACATTCTCATCTATTCCAAAAACAAAAGAGAGCATGAGGAACACTTACGAGCGGTGTTGTCCTGCCTTAGAGAGAAAAAATTGTATGGGATGTTGTCGAAGTGTTCCTTCTTCTAGAAAGAAATTCACTATTTAGGACATATCATTTCCGATGAAGGAATCTCTGTGGATGCAGAAAAGGTAAAGGCCATTATGGAATGGCCAGTGCTGAAAAATGCCCATGAGGTAAGAAGATTCATGGGGCTAGCAGGTTATTATCGGATATTTGTGGAAGGGTTCTACAAAATAGTGAAACCCATCACCACTTTGCAACACAAGGGTTTTAGGTATGAATGGATAGAAGAAAGTGATAGTGCATTCATCGAACTTAAGAGGTTACTAACTAGTGCGCCAATTCTATGAGTGTCGGATATGGAAAGGGACTTTACATCTGCACAGATGCCTCGAAGCAAGGGTTGGGGGCCGTTCTAATGCAGGATGGAGGAGTGATAGCTTATGCATCAAGGAAGTTGAAGAAACATGAAGAGATTTACGCTACTTATGATTTAGAGTTGGCAGTTGTAATGCGAGCTATGAAACTTTGGAGGCACTATCTTGTGGGGAAAAACTTTGAGCTCAAAACGGACCATCAAAGTTTAAAACATCTCTTCACTCAAAGGGATTTGAATGCCGAAAAAAGGTGATGGAGTGAGTTTATGAGTGAGTATGATTTTGGTATTTCATACATCAAGGGAAAGGAAAATGTGGTCGCAGATGCCTTGAGTAGGAGACTGCGTGTCTTCTCCTTGGTACCCTTAAAGGTCAATATGAGGGAACGTGTGTTAACACAACTCCAATGAGACAATTGGTATTTAAAGGTTACTTCAAACCTCCAAAGTGCAAGGAAATTAGATCCAAAGTATGAAGGATATGGTCTGGAAGCAGACATATTGTTAAGATATCGAGGAAGGATGTACGTCCCCAAAGGTGGGGATATTCGAAGCATCATACTGAAGGAAGCCCAAAGAGCACTTTATTGCACGCATCTGGGTGTGAGGAAGATGTATGCAGACATGAGGAAGCTCTTCTTCTGGGTAGGCATGAAGCATGATGTAGTCCATTTCACTTCCAAGTGCCTAGAGTGTCAACAAGTAAAAGCCAACCACCACCACCCGTCAAGACTCTTACAACCACTTGATGTTCCTATGTCCAAGTGGGAAGTCATCTCTATGGATTTTTTTGTAGAGTTGCCACTCACATCTCATAGACACAATGCCATTCTTGTGATAGTTGATAGGTTAACTAAGAGTGCTCATTTTATTCTGGTTAGAGACACTTACGATGTCATTGATGTGGCACGCGTGTTTGTAAGTGAGGTCATCTGTTTGCACGGGATACCTAAGAAGACGATCTTAGATAGGGACTCCATATTCACTTCTAGGTTTTGGACAAGTTTGCAGTTAGCATTGGGGAGTCAGTTGAACCTAAGCACAACTTATCATCCAAAAAAATATGGGCAAACTGAGAGAGTAAATCAAGTCATGGAAGACATGCTTAGGATGTACGTCATGGATAATCAAAACCATTGGGAGAAGTACCTACCTTTGGTAGAGTTCACCTACAATAAGAGTGTTAATAGCTCCATCAGAATGACACCCTACGAAGCTCTGTATGGAAGGGCATGCAAACGACCGTTGAGTTGTGATGGATTAGAATACTGAGTAACCATTGGGATAGAATTGATTCAAGAGATGGAGGAACAGGTAATTCAGATTAGGCAGAGACTAAAGGAAGCACATGATAGACAAAAACGTTATGCTAATGCACATAGGACTAATCGAGGTTATGAAGTGGGAGATCAAGTTTTCATTCATATCATGCCTAATAAGAGTACCATATGGTTTGGGAAGGGGACAAAGTTGTCACCTCGATTTATAAGACCATTCAAAATCCAACAGAAAATTGGACCCATTGCCTATCGTCTCATACTTCCACCCCACTTGCATAAAAATCATAATGGTTTTCATGTATTTGTTATATGTCATTATGTTGCTGATGAATCACATAAACTAAATTGGAAGGAATTGCAGGTATCGGATGCAGGAACCCTCACGGTAGAACCGTTACACATATTGGACTGTAGAGTCTGACAACTCAGGAACCGTCTGGTAGACTAAGTTAAGGTCCAGTGGGACAAGTATAGTCCAGGATCTGCTACTTGAGAAGATGTCGAGACGTTACGATGAGATTTTCCCTCACTTTTTTGACCACCTCAAGAATATGTTTATCGAAGTTTGGGTGTATGTAACACCACCTTTTGACTAAGACAACCAAGATTACCTGAGGCCTAAAGACCTTTATTTTCTATTCACAGTGAAACTATTAAATGATACACTTGAACTTTTAAGACGTATGAACCTTTATGAATGTTTAAATGTATTTGAATAATGATGGATATGATGCGATATATTGTGAGAATGTAAATTTTATGAATGTTTAAATGTTATTGATGATGATGGATATAATGCGATATATTGTGTGAATGAGAATCCTATGAAAGTTTAAATGCTCTATGAATGATGTTGGATATGATGCAATCTATTATGTAAATGATAATTCTATGAATGTGTAACGTTAATTGAATTATGGGATATTATGAGATCTATTTCTAACTTGAAAAATTTGATGTTAAAGTTGTTGGTACAGGGATACCAAATTGAGATTTTAGTTGTATGCAATTACATGATAATAATGCATAGATGCGTATGATTTTGTGTTATAGACTAATATGCAAGTCATTGGGCTATGAAATAGCCAAGGGATAATGATAATGAAAGTGGATATCGTGACCACTGACTGAGAAACAATATGGTATGAATCTTTGTATGTGAAATTATATTGGTTTGGATGCATCTCTATGATATGTGGACCAGTGCAAGATTTCAGGTGGTGAGACTGCCCGAAACTGAATAGACGATGAAAAAACTCCCAGAAACACAGTGCCACTATACATTCCATTGTAGGGTGTGGACCCTAGTCATGCTTAAGATGGGTGGAGGCATTTCCCACCGTGTATCCTCCAAAACCTAAAGTCATGGGAGGACGGTGTTAGCTCACGCTCCCCTAGATGTGTGATGATGACTTTCAGTTGCCTGCTGGGGAAGCTTGGTCAAGATAGTGACACTTCTGCTTACGGGTTCTATTTGAGGTTAGGTTAATAAGTTGACGCTCCAAGATAGTCCAACAAAGGAAGGATAGGAATGAAAGATGGAAGTAAGTTAGGGAGGAAGGATGAGTAGAAATAGTTGAGAGTGTATGGAGATTTGTCTTATGGTGGAATTTATTGTTTTTCCTTCTGAAAAGAAAATGGATATATATGAAAATTCATAACTATGTAATTAAACTACAATTGTCTAAATAACATTGTTGAGCTAGATAATTGTAATTAAAGGATTTCACAAACGTTTGATTGGTTTATTGTCTTTTATAAAATGAATAATCTTGTTTTATGGATTGGATGCACATGGAAATTACTATAGAAATGATAGTTATTGTTATTAGTACATGCACGAGACGTGTATGTACTAGCTACACATGCATTTCTTGCACATGTACACTAGTATGTATGAGTTTTTCTTGACTTACTTACTAATAATGTCGGTTATTTGTTATGAATGTGTGAACTATGTTTCTTTTCCCTTGTATCATAAAATACTTTAACTTCGGGATGAAGTTTTCTGAAGGGTGGGTGTATGTAACAACCCTAGCTAAATAATTGCTCAAGGTTTATTAAGTTTAATTAATTAAATAATTAACTATCCTAAAATATATTAGTTAAATAATAATTATTTATTAATCATATTAATGAATGAATGAATTATTTATTTATTGTTTAATGTATGTTAATTAATTAATAAATTAATTAATTAACTCATTTAATGTTTGGGTAACGAATTAAAGTTTAATAAATTTTAATTTATTTAATAGAAAACTTAACGTATTGAGGGATGGTTGGCATTGAATGGAGGGATAAGGCATTGAATGGAGGGATAAGGTGGTTGGCATTGAATGGAGAGGCGGTGAATGAACAAGGGGATATGAAGGGGCAAAGACATTCGAGAGGGGCACTTTTGGATTTTAGGGGCATGGAGAATTTTCGAGAGAGGGGGAGATTGTATGGAAAAACTGCATTTTCTGGTTTGAGGCTGGAGGAATTTGTTGGACTTTTACAGTGGAGCGTCGGTTGCTGGGATTTTTGGGCTCAGGGGCCAGGAATCCTCACGGAATCCTGGAGCTAGGGAGCCGGATAGGCTCTATTCCTAGCTGGCAGGGAGGAAAGATTCAATTTTGGGCAGAGTTTGGGCAGAGAAGCTTGTTCAGAGTTTGGGCAGAGCAGCGAGGACAGATGGAGTTGGGAAAATAACATCACTGAGAGGTATTTATGTCATTATAGTTATGAGGGTTCACTATTTTACTAAGTTGTGTATGTTTTTTTTTTTTATATATGATTTGTATTTCATGTGCTCGATTATAATTTGTTGAACCATGAATGGTTAGTTTGTTAGTTTGTTGAATATATAACTATAAAGAAGTTATAAATATCAGTGATATTTATTAATTAATTTATTAAGTTTTAGCTTCTATTAGCAAGGATCTTACACATGGTATTAGAGCCTAGTTTCAAAACTGAAACCTGGGCTTCACCACCCACAACATTGGGATTTTGTCTTTGTGCCAACATGGTCTACAAGGTCTGCAACCAATTTGGGTTGTTAAATCTAAAAACCAGTTGAACATGACTGTATTGAGTTGGAAAGCAACAGGGCATAAAATTGAAAAAAAAAAATTCATTCAAATGGATCGAATAGAAGTATACTAGCCTTGCTTATAGCCGTGTTTGTTGATATATCTGTGAAACAAACATACAATAATAAGTAAGCAAAAACATTGAACAATAGGGAAACAAAATTTTGTGTGAACATAGCCACATGAGAATTTCACTTGCATTCCATTGCAACGAAAAAAATGTCATGTGAGTGAAAGGTCAAAGACAATAAACAAAGACCCATTTCTTCGACTGAAAATTTATAGTTGATTTCCATATCTGCTTGAACCATAAAGATCCCAATCCCAAATAAAATATAACATTTCTCTCTGAAAGTATCTCTAGGATAACAACTGATCGAAACAATCTTGAGTGATAAATAAAGCACATAACAATGTATGTGCATAATCTCCTATGAACATTAAGCGCATGCTAAGTTCACGGTTATTCCCAGTTTTAGCCACCAAAAATGCCACAGCCGCAGAGAAACTAGAATAACTAAACAAGTACCCATGTCTTCAACTGAACTTATTCTCGATATCTACCTTTCTCGAATTGAAAATCCCATTTATTTCACTAATTAAATCTTCTGGTAGCTTTACTTACTTCATTATCCATATATCAGTTAGACCAATTTCTTTGATCTGTGTCCGAAGAAGCAGGCTACTATAAAAAAGAATAAGAATCATCAACGGTTGCATATAAAGGTATGCGTAGCTACATGTATTAGCAAATAGATTACCTGCCACCTCTTTTAGCTTTTTCCTTGCCATCTGGTACTTGTTCGCTCCTATTTTCACAGAAAGAAAACAACCCCACAATATTATACAAAATCAAAATAAAATGAAGTGAAAAAATTAAAATATTTAATAGCATCTATTTACTACAAAATGGACATTCAAAATAATATACGAATAGTACAAAAATGATGAAAAAAATCTGAGTATCTTCTCTTTATTATGCTACTTGAAAAAATACATCAAGTTAGAAAAGGTTTGGTTTATAAGAAACAATTATAAAAATGATAATTAGTCTACCTTCCAAATTTCAGGTGTTAGATCTAATAAACATGACATATGATAATAAATATGACATATGAACAAAGAGGATACACCCATGAAGAATTCAAACCAGTAGGTGTTTTCAATAATTTCCTTGAAAAATCTCACTTTTGTAGCATCAAGCTCAAATATCGAGCTTGTCTCAAATGGTTTCTGTCATGAAACATCATCTATTAGACCAAGGAATTTTTCATGCCATCATTTTTTCCTGTGACTTTTTATTGCTTAAAGGAATCCATCCTTAACATGTCAATGAGACATCAAGACTTTATATTAACTAATGACATTGCAGTCCTGTTTCAAAGCCAGACCCACCATGTATTCTTGCAGTGGATAGTGGATGGTAGAAAAAAGAAAGATATATAGAGAATTTCAACGGAACTATATGATTTCAACAAAAAACAATTTCACAGAAAGACACTTACTTCCAGATTTGATGTCAATTTAGTTGTATATTATCTCATTTCCTCCCATAACCTCACCAAGCCCACTCCACTTATGCGCAGTGTTTTTACCCTCATATACATTTCCATGAACACCTTCTCCAATCCTTGGACCCCCATACAACATCTTGGATCAATGAGTCATCTTTTATCCAACAAAGACTCGTGAGAATGTCCCTGTATTAACATTTGACCATCCATTGAAGCACAGACAACTATGAGCATCCTTGGAAATTTCTGCTGCAAGTATTCAAGCTTCCTTTTCTAACTCCATCTTCAACAAAATCCCTTCCTTGAACGAAACCCATCTCCAGTCATCCCATTCCGAGCCTAAATTAAGTCTTTTCAAGGGAAGAATAAGTGACGAAAGTTAGAAATCTGAACCATGGGTATAATGGACATCGTCATCTTTGTTCATATCCCCCTCTTGTATAACTCTCCTAAAATCGAAGATGAGCAATAACATGGTGCATATCATAGACCTTGGCCTTCGAGCCGCCCACGTTCTCAATATCTATTGCCTTCACCATTTCTGTAACATTCAGATGCTTTACAAGAGAAAGGATGACCCTGATTTCTCAAGCGGGGGAGGTGTAGTGTGTACAGCCCTACAAAAAATGAGAGAAAATTTTATCAACGCCCATGACCGAGCTGTAAGCAATGAGGAGGATCAAACAAAGGAGCTTAGATGTGCCGCGGACCCAGCCAAGCACCTACAACACAACACAACACGAGTTAGCACCATATACTATGTCAAGCCACAACATCAAGTTAAAGCCCAACCCAGAAGTGCCAAGCGCCAAGCTAAGCCACCGAGGAGGAGGAGACCTTTGTGCATAACGCATCTGGCTGAGAGGGAGCCCGACGACCAATACCACGCACCTTGCGCATAGGAGGAGGATCCCACGAGGTATTTTTCATGGAAACTTGCCCACAGGAAGGACACCGATGTAGTTTCACAGCTAGAGGACTGTGCGGCCAAGCCCACACAGCCTACGCCTTAGCTCTGCTGAGAGGATGAAAAAAAACAAAAAAGTGAAATGAAAGAGGCTGACAACAGTAGCTTAAAGAAGCGTGTAGGGTTTTGGGAGTGGAGAGGGAAAAAGGGGCACATGGGCCTCATGCGAGGACCCACGATGCCCATATCAATTTATTTAAATTTTTTTTTTGTTTTATTTATTTATTTATTATTATTATTCGTTTAGAATTTAAAATTAAATTTTTTAATTATTTCTAATTTGTTCCAATTAGTTTTAAAATTGATTTTTTTTTTATTAGTTTTAATGGCCATTCCGTAAATTAGTTTTAAATAGTTTTTATTTTATTTTAATTAGTTCTAAATTTAAATCTAATAGTAAAATTTAAATTTTAAATTAGTTCTAAATTTCAGAGTAAAATTTAAATTTTTTTTTTATGTTTTAAATTTTTAGAGCAAAGTTTAATTTAAAAAAAATAATAATAAATTTTGATTGAATTTTATTTCAACTATTGATGATTAATTAATTAAAGCAAGTAATTGATATTAATACTTGAGTACATACTTTAATCATTAAGTATGTTCAAGGTCAGATTAATCGGTTAAAAAAAAAAAAAAAAGTTTTAAGGACTTAAACCATGATAAAGGGGGAAGGGGGTTTCATGCACGCTAGGAAGGTAAGCTAGAGGAATTGATGAGTGTGGTGCGATGCTAGCATAGCTTCCAGGAGAGAAAGTCAGTAGTTTTCTTAGGCGAAGACATCAAGCTTAGATGCTTTAACCCTAACCTAGCCACTTCCCCTAAAGAGAGTAATGTCTGTTTACAGACAAGTAAAAAAAAAACTTACGCCTAACCCTGTTTTCTAGTCTAAGTTGCACAAATGAGAAATGTCCTTGAACTCATCCTGACAACTTTGGTTGATGCAGGATGGTTAGGACTCGAGGAAATCGAGGCAGAGGGGCATCGTCGCGGGGACTGCCAACGCCGCCACCACCATCGCCTGAACTAGCTCTCATACTGTGCTCTTTGGAGGCCATAAATGAGACTTTAAAGGGGCGTCAACCAACAAGGATCGAAGTGGAGCCCCCACCATCTGGAATGGGTAATCTAGAAGCATCGAGGGATTCAGGGGGAGGACCTCCACCCGAAGACATCACTAGATAACTACAGAAGATCAAACTTCTAGAGTTTTCCAAGGGTCGTGCCAGTGAACGTGTCGAGGCATGGTTGGAAGGCATGACAAGGTGTTTTTCCTTAAGAGACTATGCTTCCACTTCAAAGGTGAATATAGCGATTTTTCAGTTGAGAGACAATGCCTTGAACTAGTGGGGAAACTTGGAAAGGCAACTGTATCTTACCCTAAACACCGTATTTTGAGAAATTTTCGAGGAGAGGCTCTGAAGGAAATATCTACCAGCTTACTATGAGGAACAACAGGTGGGATAATTTCATGCTCTAGTACAGGGAAACATGACCGTAGAAGAGTATGAGATCAGGTATACAGAATTGGTCAAATATGTTTCATACATGGATAATGACCAACGACAAGAATAATGCTTTGTCTTTGGGTTAAACCCTAAGATAAGGGCTATGGTGCAAATGTGGAAACCGTCTTCAGTAGCAGAAGCAGTGGAAAATGCACATTATGTAGAGGAGCACATGAAATTAACTGGAGGTACGAGACCAACCTTTCCGCATCATCCTGGATTGGTCGGGAAGGCCCCTAAGACCTTCTCCTGAGGAGGGAGCTCCATGCCACCTCCATATAGTAATAGAGTATCACCAAGGATAGTTTCCATAGGTATTTCAATGGACAATTACTAGGGGCAGGGGTTCTAGGGGAAGGAACTCATTTCAGAGACAGTCACAGAACAATGCATAGGTTCAATCTCATGTTACCTATTGGGGATTCGAAGGACCCCATTACCAGCATGACTACCTAGAGTTACAATAAGGATTTGTGCATAGAGAAGGAAAGGCCCCGATGGGAAGAGAAAGTGGAAGCAACCAGATTTATGCAACGATTAATAATCGCCAAGCAGAACATCAATCCATGGTGGTGGAGTCATCAGGTATGCTAAATCATATCAATGTTAATATTTTATTTGATTTTGGTGCTACAGATAGTTTCATTTCACCATCTGCATTAGAAAAAAGTGGGTTGGTAACCTACGAGCACAATGACTTCAAGCAAGTCAACATGGCTTTGGGGGAAAAAAAGCGGTAGGACCTAGCATCAATAATTGTATAGTAGACCTGGAAGTGTGTACTACTAGGTTGAAGGTATATGTCACTTCTCTCAGGACGTATGACCTGATCATTGGAATGGACTGATTAGAATCTCATCAAGCTTTGGTTGATTGTTTTGCAAAAAGGGTACTTTGTGTCGACAATGAAGGAAGACCAATAGAGATTCACGGTGTACGGAGACGGGTGTCTCTACACTTTATCTCAACTATGAAGGTTAAGCGGTGCATGAGGCAAGGGTGTTGACTATATGTAGTGGAAGCAGTGAATGAAAGGAAGGAACCCTCCTTGGATTAGTACCCGGTATTGTCAGAATTTAAGGATGTTTTTCCGAATGAGTTACCAGGGTTACCTCCTGAGAGGGAGCTTGATTTTACTATTGAGCTAAAACCGGGTGCAGAACCAATTTCCAAGACTCTGTATTGGATGATAGCGCCAAAAATTTGTGAGTTGCAAATGCACTTGAAAGAGTTACTGGACTTGGGGATAATAAGGCCCAATGTCTCACCTTGGGGTGCACCAATAGTTTTTGTGAAAAAGAAGGATGGGTCCTTATGACTGTGTATAGATTACAGGGACCTGAACCATGCTACATTGTAAAATAGGTAACCAATGTTGCGAATAGATGACCTCTTTGATCAGATGAAAGGACCAACGGTATTCTCAAAAATTGATTTGCGATCAGGGTATCACCACTTAAGGATTAAGGAAGGCGATATCCATAAAACTGCCTTTCGAACTTAGTTTGGACATTACGAGTTCGTCGTTGTACCTTTTAGATTGACCAATGCGCCAACAGTATTCATGAGCTTCATGAATGGCGTATTCTGGAAGTACTTAGACCATTTTGTACAAGTCTTTCTAGATGAAATCCTCATCTATTCCAAAAACATAAGAGAGCATGAGGAACACTTACGAGTGGTGTTGTCCTACCTTAGAGAGAATAAATTGTATGGGAAGTTGTCGAAGTGTTCCTTCTTCTAGAAAGAAATTCACTATTTAGGACATATCATTTCCAGTGAAGGAATCTCTGTGAACCCAGAAAAGGTAAAGGCCATTATGGAATGGCCAGTGCCGAAAAATGTCCACGAAGTAAGAAGCTTCATGGGGCTAGCAGGTTATTATTGAAGATTTGTGGAAGGGTTCTCTAAAATAGCGAAACCCATCACCACTTTGCAGTGCAAGGGGGTCAGGTATGAATTGACAGAAGAATGTGATAGTGCATTCATGGAACTTAAGAGGTTACTAACTAGTGCGCCATGTAATCCCCATATATATATAAACATCGTTATCCTCATAAGCAATTTATTTCTTAACTAAGACAATATCTATTCAGCATAATATTGATATTCATACCAGCGACTTCAGTAATTTAGATTCATCAAAGATTAACGACTTCATAGCAGAATAAAATAAATGTGTAATTTAACAGGTTACCTGGTTCTGATGCTAATTTTTGTTGCCAGCTGCCTTGTTGTTGCTCTCCTGCTACCTGCTACACAGTCCAGTCCTTTTGCAAACATAGAAAAATAATTTCCCAAAACTATTTTCCACCCTGCCAACTAGGAAAACGACCTAGCTCCAGGATATCTATGGATATCCTGGCCCTCCGTGCCAAAAACCTCTAGAAACTCGATGCCTGCCTGATCAATATGTCACAACCAGAAAATCCCGTGCCTCAATCTGAGCACACCAATCTCACAACCCCTCTCGGCTCTCTTCCCATAGCAAGAAAACAATCCCCCCGTAGAATGATCCCCCTCCAACTCCTTCCTTCCTTCCTTATCCCCCCCTTCACCGACACTCCTCCTTCCATTAAATTCCTTATCCCTACATTTAATTACCCTTATCCATTCCCATTAATTATTTTATCTTCTCGGGATT
>ML777848.1:737520-785792 GCA_009831015.1 Picea engelmannii | reverse complement strand
TAATAGTTTCACCGTGGCGAGAAAATAAAGTGTATAGGCCTCAGGTAATCCTGGTTGTCTAAGTCAAAAGGTGGTGTTACATACACCCCACCTTCGAGAAACATGTTCTCGAGGTGGTCAAAATAGTGAGGGATAGTCTCACCATAGTGTCTCGGTGTCTTCCCAAGTAGCAGATCCTGGACTATACTTGTCCCACTGGACCTGTCTGCGTTGCTGGCAATGATCAAGGTGCTGCGCTTGCTACCATTGAAATCCCTGCAGCTTCTGTCCTTGGTCAAAATCTGTTACCATATGGCGGTGGCCTTGAGCCCCCTCCCCTAGGAAATGTCCTCGGGGCCTTTCCTACGAATCTCGGGCGATGCAGAAATGTCGGTATTGCACCCCCAGTCAAGTTCATATGTTCTTCCACATAATGCGCACTTTCCACCGCTTCTGCTACTGAAGACAGTTTCCACATCCGTACCATAGCTCTTATCCTAGGGTTCAATCCATAGACGAAGCGCTCTGCCTGTCTTTGGTCGTTATCCATATATGACACATATTTGACCAGTTCCATAAAACTGATCTCATATTCTTCTACCGTTTTGTTTCCCTGTAGTAAGTCATGAAATGCCCCAACCTGTTGTTCCTCGTAGTACACCGGTAGATATTTCCTTCTGAACCTTTCCTCGAAAAGTTCCCAAGATACCGTGTCTGGGGTAAGGTGCAATTGTATTTCCAGGTTGCCCCACCAGTTCAAGGTGTTGTCCCTTAACTGAAAAATGGCGATCTTCGCCTTTGAGTTGGATGCATAGTACCTTAAGGCAAAACACCTGGTCATGCCTTCCAACCATGCTTCCGCGCATTCACTGGCGCGACCTCTGACAAACTCCAGAAGTTTGATCTTTTGCAACTCTCGCGTGATGTCTTCAGGTGGAGGTCCTCCCCCTGAATCCCTTGACGCTTCTGGATTACCTGTTCCAGACGGTGGGGGTTCCACTTCTGTCCCTGCCGGTTGTCGCCCCTTTAAAGTCTCGTTGATGGCTTCCAACGAACGCAGTATGAGGTCGAGTTCGGGCGATGGTGGTGGTGGCGCTGGCGGTGCTTGCGACGACGCTCCCCTACCCCGATTCCCTCGAGTCCTGACCATCCTGTATGCTTTGACCTGCATCCACCAAATTTGTCAGGGTGAGTTCCAGGATGTCTCAAATTGGTGCTACTCAAACTAGAAACAGGGTTAGGCGTAAGTTTTCTTTACTTATCTGTAAACAGATGTTACTCCATTAGGGGATTGGCTAGGTTAGGGTTAGGTTTAAGCATCTAAGCTTCATTTCTCCGCCCCTACGAAAACACTATTGGTTTTCTGCCCCATAGCTATGTTAGCTTTGCGCCTTACTCGTCACTTCCTAGGCTTAATCTCCTAGTGCATATGCCGCCTCCTTTCCGCTTGTCCTAGTCTAAGTCCTGATGACATATTAACTAATAATAGTTAAAGTTCAGCCATATTTTATTATTTAACTTAGGGATTATACTCAATTAAAGATTAAATCTTAGACTAATTCTAAATTTTAGAATACAGATTAAATTTAAACTTTACTTTACCTCAAATTAAAGCTAAATTATCTTTATTTTACCCCCATCAGTAAACCCTCGAAGAAACCCTACGAAATCCTTTAGAAGTTATTATTAGTTCTTAACTCCCTCCCATTTGAACACCTATGAGAAGATAAAGTGAAAAAGAGGACCTCTTTATTTACGGACGGCATGGCTGCAGTCTCAATATTTTCTCAGGGGTTGCGGGAAGATATGACTCTCTCCTTATTAGCCAGTCTACCTACAATGAGCCAATTGTGTGTGCCTACCAGTTCACTCCAATATTGCATCGACCATATACTCAATATGGTCCTGCGTTGGTCAACTCCAATACTGCGCCAGCCTCTTGAAATTGTCGTAAGGAAGGAGAAACCCTTTCAATCAAATGATCCTAGAAGAGAAAACAAACCTTAGTGAGCCTTCGAGATAACAACCTTGGGTTCAGTGCGGGTCTAAACTGATTAACTTTATTTATACTTTAACAATTAAACCCCCCCCCTTTTTTTAAGCTACAATTTAACTATATTTAATCCTCATATATAATAATTACAATATATAATTAATCATATAATTACTTTTATATAATTAATCATATAATTACTTTTATATAATTAATCATATAATTACTTTTATAATTACAATTTAACTATATTTTACAATTTAACTATATTTAATTACAATTTAACTTCATATATTATTATATTAGTATTTATAAAGATTATCGTTAAAAAAAATCTTATATGAAAATTAGTATTTTTTTTTTAAACTAGACATATTTAAATATATATATAAAAAAAATAAAATTTTAAAATTTAATGAAAATTTAAATATAAATATAAATTTAATCAAAATTTAAATATAAATTTAAACATTAAACAAAATTTGATGTAATTTATATTTAAATTTAAACAACCAAATGGCGGAATATAATAAATTTAATACCAAATGGCGGAATAAATGGCGGAATATTTAAATGGTGGAATATTTAAATGGCGGAATAAATGGTGAAATATTTAAATGGCGGAATAAATGGCGAATATAACATTAAACAAAATTTGAATTAGCCGCGCGGGCTAAGTCGGCAGCGTGGGCTCGCATGTAGCCCACGTGTCCCTCACTTCTATTTACGGGAATAAAATATTGGCCCACTACTTTAAACCCTAAACTCTCCATTTTGTCTCCTTCATTCGCTGTGGTTACCTGTGCAGGGAGGCGTGAGGGAGCATGGCCGCCATGGTGAGTACAGTGCGCAGGCACATGAGAGATCCTCTCCTTCACACGACCTGCAAACTCGGGCCTTCCCAGTCAATGGAAGCTCGCTATGGTTTGTATGGCAAGTTTTTTTTTTTTTGTTTCTTAATCTGAAACTATTTCTTGTTTCTAGTATTCGCTCCTTTCATTTGTCTTAGCGGGGGTATCCAGCACAGCACCCATTCCCATCTATTCCCTTTCCTGCTTGTTTGCTAAACTGTACGTTCTATTCTATGAGTGCTATGTGATGGCCTTAACTTGAGTTCTTCATTTTCTGCAAAGGGCGCGCCTGAGCTGTGTAAGGCGCCTGTGTATTGGGTTCTTTTGTCTTTAAAATCCCAGGAGGTTTTTTAGTGTGAATATCTATCTTCATTTTCTGCACTGATAGCTTTTTGTCAGGGTTTACATTTTCTACACTTTCTTTTATGTACAGGCCGATGAAGGGATCCTGTGGCTTGGACTTTGGGGTTTGGTGTTGGCATTGTGCTGACTTGTGTGTTTGTTGTTGGTTTATGGAGTGGTGCTAGCGCGCACTGAGTAATGAAAAATCTCAATGTGGTCCACTCCACGATGTGGCTGGGCGTTGTGAGCACTAGGCTTTGTGTTATGTGTTGGCTCATGGAATTTGGTGCTAGCGCGCGCGTGTGTTTGCTGTAGGTGCGTGAACAGGTGCTGACTCTCGGTTCTGAAGGCTTGGAGAATGGCCCTCGGCCAATATAACTTTTATTATATATATTTTTTTTACTAATTTGCAGATCTGTTCCTTTAGACCTCAAAACTAAGACCTGTGTGGATATGGTTTCTATCAGCATGCATTCCAGTGAGAAATAAAACATATAGTGTCTTGCAGGCTGACAGACAGTGCTCGTGGTTTTCACCAACAATTAGGTTCTGCAAACGTTGGTCATTGTGTTAACATGCCTACAACTAGATTAAATATAACAGGTCCTGTTCTGGTAGATATATACCGTTAAGGCCATAGGGTCTTAAATCACTTTCAAAATTCAAAGCGTAGTTTATGGTACTCTCCCTAGTTTGTAGTATGTACAACATATTGGCCTGTTCAAAGTCAAGTAGTTGTAAAGTTCTCATGAAAATTTGGAGTTGTTTCATTTCAATGTTAGAAGAAAGCTACCTGAAAAGTCAGCTAAGACTCCAGAGATATCATGAGTGATAAATTGGATTTTATCTCAATATTTTATTGTATTCTTAAAGATTGAAACCATTAGGCCTTTTCCATTTCATACTGACCAACAATCCCGATAAATTCTTCACAATTCATTTCTATTTTTGTTTATTTTTCTAGTAGTTGATCTGATATAAATTGAGCTTCACAATCGCCTAGTACTTAATGATTGGTGTTTTGTGCTTGCCAGCTGATAGAAGAAATACCAAATAGAGCTGTCAAAATGTGCTCTGATTCCAGGAGGCGATGGTAGGAGTGTTGTTGACAACACACAGCTCAAGTTGAATTCGTGTCATTATGTGGCACTTTTGCTTCTGATTTTACTGCATTGCTGATCACAATGCACAACTAAAATCTAATCCCGTACTTCAAAGTTCATGCTATTTGATTCTTTACTTTATTACAATTACTTTTAAATTACAATTTATTAAACGCATTAGAAACAGAGGAGTCACTTTTAAAGTGGAGATATAAAAGGCTATGTGCCTAGGTTATTTACTATGAAATGACTATTTATTGTTGTTCTCCAATGATATATCTATATGATAACTGAAATTGAGAAGGTTTATATTGTAAAGGCTGTAGCAGAGCTATAACTTTGTTGCTTGATTTACTTGCTTTGTTCATACTCTGGTAAATTTGTTTTGCATTTATTTGTTTTATTTTTATTTTTATTAATGTTTCTATATTTTGTGTRCAGGTCAAGCGTGGCTGGAGTTTTTTTTTTCTCAAAAKAATKTACAAATAAAAACTAAATGTWCAACTAAAARCTACCCCTTATTTAGGCCCTYGGTTCCAGATTTGAACCAGGGMTCTGATACCAAATGTAATGCCCATATATATATAAACATCGTTATCCTCATAAGCAATTTATTTCTTAACTAAGACAATATCTATTCAGCATAATATTGATATTCATACCAGCGACTTCAGTAATTTAGATTCATCAAAGATTAACGACTTCATAGAAGAATAAAATAAATGTGTAATTTAACAGGTTACCTGGTTCTGATGCTAATTTCCGTTGCCAGCTACCTTGTTGCTGCTCTCCTGCTACCTGCTACACAGTCCAGTCCTGTTGCAAACATAGAAAAATAATTGCCCAAAACTATTGTCCACCCTGCCAACTAGGAAAATGACCTAGCTCCAGGATATCTACGGATATCCTGGCCCTCCGTGCCCAAAACCTCTAGCAACTCAGTGCCTGCTTGATCAATATGTCACAACCAGAAAATCTCGTGCCTCAATCTGAGCACACCAATCTCACAGCCCCTCTCGGCTCTCTGCCCATAGCAAGAAAACAGTCCCCCCGTAGAATGATCCCCCTCCAACTCCTTCCTTCCTTCCTTATCCCCCCCTTCACTGACACTCCTCCTTCCATTAAATTCCTTATCCCTACATTTAATTACCCTTATCCATTGCCATTAATTCTTTTATCTTCTCGGGATTCTTATGTGATCCCTTCTTGTATACGCAACTTAATTTAATGTTATATTTTATTCTCCACCTTTTATTTAATACTTAATTAATTAATGAATTAATTAATATTTAAATGAATCATTAACCATCATGACTAACTCATTAATAATAATCAATTAGAAATGTTATTTTAAGACATAAATATAGTTTAGCTAATCTTTTAGGATTATATTATTAATTAATTATACTTAATAATCAAGGGTCGTTACACGCCAATTCTATGAGTGTCGGATATGGAAAAGGACTTCACAGTCTGCATGGATGCCTCGAAGCAAGGGTTGGGGGCCGTGCTAATGCAGGATGGAGGAGTGATAGCTTATGCATCAAGGAAGTTGAAGAAACACGAAGAGATTTACACTACTCATGATTTAGAGTTGGCAGTTGTAATGCTAGCTCTGAAACTTTGGATGCACTATCTTGTGGGGCAAAACTTTGAGCTCAAAATGAACCATCAAAGTTAAAACATCTCTTCACTCAAAGGGATCTGAATGTGAGGAAAAGGCGATGGAGTGAGCTTATGAGTGAGTACGATTTTGGTATTTCATACATCAAGGGAAAGGAAAATGTGGTCGCAGATGCCTTGAGTAGGAGACCATGTGTCTTCTCCTTGGTACCCTTAAAAGTCAATCTGAGGGAACGTTTGTTGACGCAACTCCAAGGAGATAGTTTGTATTTAAAGGTTACTTCAAACCTCCAGAGTGGGAGGCATTTAGATCCAAAGTATGAAGGATATAGTCTGGAAGCAGAGAGATTGTTAATATATCGAGCACGGATGTACGTCCCTGAAGGTGGGGATATTCAAAGCATCATACTGAAGGAAGCCCATAGAGCACTTTATTGTGCGCATTCGGGTGTGAATAATATGTATGCAGACATGAGGAAGGTCTTCTTCTGGGTAGGCATGAAGTGCGATGTATTCCATTTTGTCGCCAAATTCCTAGAGTGTCAACAAGTGAAAGCCAACCAGCACCACCTGGCAGGCCTCCTACAACCACATGATGTTCCTATGTCCAAGTGGGAAGTCATCTCTATGGATTTTGTTGTGGGGTTGCCACTCACATCTCATAGACACAATTCCATTCTTTTGATAGTTGATAGGTTAACTAAGAGTGGTCATTTTATTTCGGTTAGAGACACTTACAATGTCATTAATGTGGCACGCGTGTTTGTAATTGAGGTCATCTGTTTGCACGGGATACCTAAGAAGATCATTTCAGATAGGGACTTCATATTCATTTCTAGGTTTTGGACAAGTTTGCAGTTAGCATTGGGGACTCAGTTGAACCTAAGCACAGCTTATCATCCGAAAATAGATGGGAAAAATGAGAGAGTAAATCAAGTCATGGAAGACATGCTTAGGATGTACGTCATGGATAATCAAACCCATTGGGAGAAGTACCTACCTTTGGTAGAGTTGGCCTACAATAACAATTTTCATAGCTCCATCGAAATGCCACCCTACAAAGCTCTGTATGGAAGGGCATGCAAAGCACCATTGAGTTGGGATAGATTAGAAGACCGAGTAACAGTTGGGCCAGGATTGATTCAAGAGATGGAGGAACAGGTGATTCAGATTAGGCAAAGACTAAAGGAAGCACAGGATAGAAAGAAAAGTTATGTGGATGCACACAGGACTGATCGAAGTTATAAAGTGGGAGATCAGGTTTTCATTCATATCAGGACTAATAAGAGTACCATATGGTTCAAGAAGGGGAAAATTTGTCACCTCAATTTACAGGACCGTTCAGAATCCAATAGAAAATTGGACCCGTTGCCTATCGTCTCATACTGCCACCCCACTTGCATAAAACTCATAATGTTTTTCATGTATATGTTCTACGTCATTATGTTGCTGATGAATCACATAAATTAATATGGAAGGAATTACAGGTATTGGACGCGGGAACCCTCACGGTAGAACCGTTACACATATTGGACTGTAGAGTCTAGCAGCTCAGGAACCATCTGGTAGACCAAGTTAAGGTCTAGTGGGACAAGTATAGTCCGGGATCTGCTACTTGGGAATATGCCGAGACGTTACGATGAGATTTTCCCTCACTTTTTTGACCACCTAGAGAATATGTTTCTCGAAGGTTGGGTGTATGTAACACCACCTTTTAACTTAGACAACCAGGATTACCTGAGGCTTAAACACCTTTATTGTCTATTCACAGTGAAACTATTAAATGATACACTTGAACTTTTAAGACGTATGAACCTTTATGAATGTTTAAATGTATTTGAATAATGATGGATATGATGCGATATATTGTGAGAATGTAAATTTTATGAATGTTTAAATCTTATTGATGATGATGGATATGATGCGATATATTGTGTGAATGAGAATCTTATGAAAGTTTAAATGCTATTTGAATGATGTTGGATATGATGCAATCTATTATGTGAATGATAATTCTATGAATGGGTAACTTTAATTGAATTATGGGATATTATGAGATCTATTTCTAACTTGAAATATTTGATGTTAAAGTTGTTGGTACGGGGATACCAAATTGAGATTTTAGTTGTATGCAATTACATGATAATAATGCATAGATGCGTATGAGTTTGTGTTACAGACTAATCTGCAGGTCATTGGGCTATGAAATAACCAAGGGATAATGATAATGAAAGTTGATATCGTGACCACTGACCGAGAAACAATATGGTATGAATATTTGTATGTGAAATTATATTGGTTTGGATGCATTGCTATGATATGTGGACCAATGTAGGATTTCAGGTGGTGAGACTGCCCAAAACTGAATAGACGATGACAAAACTCCCAGAAACACGGTGCCACTATACATTCCATTGTAGGGTGTGGACCCTAGTCATTATTAGGAGGGGTGGAGGCATTTCCCACCGTGTATCCTCCGAAACCTAAAGTCATGGGAGGATGGTGTTAGCTCACGCTCCCCTATATGTGTGATGATGACTGGCAGTTTCTTACTGAGGAATCTTGGTCAAGATAGCGACACTTTCTCTTACAGGTTCTATTTGGGGTTAGGTAAATATAGTTGACGCTCCAAGATAGTCCAGCAGAGGAAAGATAGGAATGGAAGATGGAAGTAAGTTAGGGAGGAAGTATGAGTAGAAATAGTTGAGAGTGTATGGAGATTTGTATTATGGTGGAATTTATTGTTTTTCCTTCTGAAAAGAAAATGGATATATATAAAAAATCATAATTATGTAACTAAACTACAATTGTCTAAATAACATTGTTGAGCTAGATAATTGTAATTAAAGGATTTCGAAAACATTTGATTGGTTTATTGTCTTTTATAAAATGAATAGTCTTTTTGAATCGATTGGATGCATATGGAAATTACTATAGAGATGATAGTTATTGTTATTAGTACATGCACGAGACTTGTATGTACTAGCTACACATGCATTTCTTGCACATGTACACTAGTATGTATGAGTTTTTCTTGGCTTACTTACTAATAATGTCGGTTATTTGTTATGAATGTGTGAACCATGTTTCTTTTTCCTTGTATCATAAAATACTTTAACTTCGGGACGAAGTTTCCTAAAGGGTGGGTGTATGTAACAACCCTAGTTAAATAATTGCTT
This sequence comes from Picea engelmannii, assembly GCA_009831015.1. Lineage (NCBI taxonomy): Eukaryota > Viridiplantae > Streptophyta > Pinopsida > Pinales > Pinaceae > Picea > Picea engelmannii. The sequence goes on along the minus strand of ML777848.1, from coordinate 776,722 downwards.
AAGGTTTATTAAGTTTAATTAATTAAATACTTAACTGTCCTAATGTATATTAGTTAAATAATGATTATTTATTAATAATATTAATGAATTATTTATTTATGTATTTATTGCTTAATGTATGTTAATTAATTAATAAATTAATTAATTAACTCATTTAATGTTTGGGTAACGAATTAAAGTTTAATAAATTTTAATTTTTTTAATAGAAAACTTAACGTATTGAGGGGTGGTTGGCATTGAATGGAGGGATAAGGTGGTTGGCACTGAATGGAGAGGCGGTGAATGGATGAGGGGATATGAGGGGGAAAATACATTCGAGAGGGGCACTTTGGATTTTAGTGGCAGGGAGAATTTTCGAGAGAGGGGGAGATTGTATGGGAAAACTGCATTTTCTAGTTTGAGGCTGGAGGAATTTGTTGGATTGTTACAGGGGAGCATCTGTTGCTGGGAGTTTTGGGCTTGTGTGCCAGGAATACTCACAGAATCTTAGAGCTAGGGAGCAGAATAGGCTCTATTCCTAGCTCGCAAGGAGGAAAGATTCGGTTTTGGGTAGAGTTTGGGTAGAGCAGCTTGGTCAAAGTTTGGGAAGATCAGTGAGGACAGACAGAGTTGGGAAAATAACATCACTGAGAGGTATTTATGTCATTATAGTTATGAGGGTTCACTATTTTACTAAGTTGTGTATGGTTTTTTTTTTATATATGATTTGTATTTCATGTTCTCGATTATAATTTGTTGAACCATGAATGGTTAGTTTGTTAGCTTGTTGAATATAGAATCATAAAATAAGTTATAAATATCAATGATATGTATTAATTAATTTATTAAGTTTTAGCTTTTATTAGCAAGGATCTTACATAATTGAGTGGTTCTCAGTACTAAATAATAAAATTGATCTCTTTTCTGGCTACCACTAGATACATATGAAATAATAATACATTCCCAAGACTACCTTTAGAATTCATGTGGGTCACTATGAGTTCTTGGTCATGCCATTTGGCTTGTATAATTCCCCCTCCACTTTCCAAAGTCTCATGAATCATGTCTTCTATCCCTTTCTCTATCATTTTGTCTTAGTTTTCTTTGATGATATTCTCATCTATAGTAAAACTTGGACAACCTATCTCTGTCATGTGTACCAAGTTCTCCATCTACTCTCTCAACACCAACTTTTCGTCAAACAATCTAAATGTTCCTTTGAAGCCTCAGAAGTGGAGTACTTGGGCCATATTGTTGGAAAGGATGGTGTCAGGGTGGATCCTAATAAAATTAAATCTATGTAGGATTGGCCTCATCCTAACACTCTTAATATCTTGCGTGTTTTTCTGGGTTTAATGGGATATTATTGCAATTTTTTTAAGGATTATGGAAAAATTGCAACACCTCTCACTACTCTCCTTAAAAAGAAGGCCTTCACTTGGAATCCAACTGCTGATCAATCCTTCCATTCCTTGAAAGAGGCTATGTGCATGACACATTTCTTGACACTTCCATAATTCACCAAGATTTTTGTCTTGGAATGTGATGCTTTAGGAAAAGGAATTGGGGTAGTCCTCATGCAATATGGTAGGCCTTTGTCCTTCACTAACAAACAAATTTCAGATAGACATTTGGGCCAATCAATCTATGAAAAAAAATGGTGGCTATTATGGATGTTGTGGATCTCCGACATCCTTAAATATTGGGGAAACGCTTCCAGATTAAATTTGATCACCAAAGCCTCAAGTATTTTATGGAACGACAAATGTTCTCCCCAAAGCAACAAAAATGGGTGACCAGAATATTTGGATATGATTATGAGATCATTTACAAGAAGGGAGAATAAAATGTGGTTGTTGATGCTCTCTCCAGGAATTATGAAGAATAAGAGTCCCTCTTTTCCTTCTCCTTCATTATACAAGATTGGCTCGAAGCTATTAGTGAGGAATGACTGCAAGATCCAAAAATTTATCACCTGATAAAAAAATTGAAAGACCATTCTCCATCTTCTTCAGGGTACTCTTGGCACAATGATGAGCTTCACTACAAAGGCCGTATGTATTTAGGAAAAAAATCTCAACTTAAATCCACGGTGCTTTATGAGCTTTATGTTTCACCCACAACTAGGAATTGAGGGTTTAGAAAAACCTATGAAAAGGTCAAACTTTTTTTGGGGGGGGATGGTATGAAATAGGATGTCCACAAAATTGTGGCTAAATGTGATGTTTATAGATTAAACAAGGGAGAAAAAATCAAACCACCCGACACACTACAACCGATTTCGATTCCCCCTACTATTTGGAAGGATATTTCTATCGATTTCATTGCTGGCTTACCTAAATTGAGAAATAATTCAATCATCATGGTGGTAGTTGATCGTCTTTCCAAATCTGCTCATTTCTTTTCTCTTCAACACCCATTCACTACATCCACAGTGGCTCAAATTTTCATGGATAATGTCTTCAAACTTCATGGCATGCCTCATTCTATTGTCTCTGACAAGGATCCCACTTTCACCAACACTTTTTGGCAATAATTATTCAAGCTCCAGGACTCCCAATTGCATCTCATCACTTCCTCTCATCCTGAGACTGATGGCCAAAATGAATTTGTCAACAAGTGTTTGGAAACATATTTGCAATGATTTTTCATCTAATATAAAAAACCAGTGGGCTCAATGGTTACACCTAGCTGAATGGTAGAACAACACATATTACCATACAACTACTCGCATGACTCCTTTTGAATCAATAGATGAATACAATCCACCGTTGGTTCTCTCATCCATTCTAGGTGTCTCTAAGGTTCATGAGATTGAAAAAACCCTTACAGTCCGACAGGCCGTTCTCCGTACCCTCAAAGAAAATTTGGTCATGGATCAGAATCACATGAAGGAAAAAACCAATGAAGGTCATTCTGAATGTCAATTTGTTGAAGGTGACCAGGTGTTTCTTCATCTACAACCTTATAAGAAGACTTCACTCAAAGGTGAACACTGCCAAAAACTTGCTCCCAAATTTTATGGTCCTTATACAATTCTCAAGCAATTGGGGCCTATGGCCTATCGGTTAGCTTTTCCCAATGCTTATAAGATCCATATTGTTTTTCATGTCTGATTCTTAAAGAAGGTGATTGGAACTAAGTGCTAAACTCAAACCACTATCCCTGAGTTGGATGAAGAAGGTTCCATTTGATTGAATCCCCAAGCAGTATTTGACGAACATGATCATTGTCTCTGTCATGGTACCATCAAGGAAGTGTTAGTGCAGTGGAAATGTACAACTCTCGAAGATGCCACCTAGGAATCGACCAACATTCTGCAACAATTTCCTCATCTCAAGCCTTGAGGACAAGGTTGTTTTTGAAGGGGGGGGGGGGGGGGGGATTTTNGGGGGGAATTTTAGAGACCTAACCTCCCTAACCCCTCACATAGGTATAATAATATATTTTCCATGTAATAGAGGCCAACATTAGTTAATAAGGCCTATTTAATAAATGTGAACAAGTCAATGTAAGAAGGCCTAATAGAAGCTTCGGATTCTAGAAAGATATTCCTCTAGAATGTTCTTTAGAAGACATAATTAGTATAAATAAGAGTAGGAGGAATGATAAGTCTTTGTCTTGATAATTATTGTAATAGAGATACTATTTGTTGGACTTTTCCCCCTCGAAGAGGCAAGTGAACATTGTTTTCTTTGAATAAAGGTATTGTTTCTGGTATTACTCTTCTCAACATTTTGTTGTTCCATTGATATATGCTAAATATTTATATTTTTGCATATTATATTACATATGGTACCTTACACAAATGCAGTTGATGAACACAACTTTGTGATGAATAGTAAAATGGACTGAGAAATCATTGAACGATCCAAATAAATTACTATAATGGCATAGCAAATATGATAAATCTAAATCCATCATTGACATTCCTCGGATTCAAAGATAAATCACATAGATATGGAGAAATCATCCAAGAAAATATGGGATATGTTGAATGCATTACTACATCATCTCTCTTCTCAGCCGAAATATTCAATCCATCATATATTGATTTTACAAATCTAAGATATTTGGGATCAGTACGATCAGATCATATGTAGAGAACCTAATTATTACTCTCTAAACACATCTTGATGTCATAAATATGAGAGTGAATGTACACATGTATTTGATCCTCAAATTTTATTATTGTTTACATAATAGGCTTCCAGGAACTTGTAATATGAGCATAAAGATTATTTATTGTAGTCAAATTTAATGATGGACTTGAAAATAGAAGAAGCTTATATACAATAAGAGGTATGAATGTACTTTGTTTGACAGAGTTGAATTGTTTTGTTAAGATGGATTTGGTGGAGTGTTTTAAAAAAAACCAGAAGAAATTTATAAAATAAAACAAAATTCCTTTTAGTATAAAATGCATGTTACCATTAAACAAACATTATATTAATTAATACACTATATATTCAAGAGAAGTTATACAATGTATGTAACATTGTATTAATGAATAACATATATATATTCAAAAGAATGTATATTGTACAAAGAGCAAATTATAACACTAAGTGAAGATTATAATTCAATGGAAGAATTTTATAAAGATAGTTGTAGATATTAGTTGATACACATTAAAGTGCTAATGTTATTGAAATGCCAACCTCGTGCTGAAGATTTCCAACTTAGTGCCGATGTCGATGATGCTCCAACCTTCGTGTTGTAATGTTGTTGTTGTTGATTTTGTTGATGTTGTATCAACCTCGTGCTGTTAGTGATGATGATGATGTATTAGTGTTATACTAATCCATGTTGATGTAGATGATGATGATCCCTTTCCAACTCCTTGTTGTGGATGATGATATTGATGATGAGAAAAACTTCCGATGATTTATAGATATTCCATTCAGTGTTCCAGATGTTGTTGATGTTGTTTCCCTCTCTCTCTCCTAATGACATTGTAGAATACCCTTCTTGTTAAGGGGGAGTTTTTAAATATTGTAGATGCAAATATTATTCTATTTATTATTGAGTTATTATTCATTAGATCAATCCCCTTTTTTGGATTGATCATATTAGGATTTGTACTTGACAAAATACCCTTTTGTGGATTAGTCAAACCCTAATTATATTATGCAAATTAAGAATTTGGGCCCGAGGCCTAATTAAAGTGGTTTTAACCACTAGGAAGAGAAGTTGGCCCTTCCCAGTGAAGAGACACCTTTCCAGTGCTTGGCAGTTAGTATAAATAAAGGAGGCCAGTGCCTCATTATCTCACTCACTCATTTTCTCATCAAGTGTGCAAGTTTGGTAGCTCCAGTTGGGATAAGAAGGAAGAGAGAGGCGCATTACTTAGTGTTGGATATTATCTAGTGTTTTGGTTTATTGTCTTGACATTGTATTGGCTATCTATATTAAGGAAGCTTTTTCTAGGTTTTCTCCCCCATGAGGGTTTCCCAGGATAAATGTTGTGTATCTTGTGATTGTGTTTCTCTCAATGATCCTATATATGCTATTGTTATCCAGTAAATTGAAAAGAAACCTAATAATAACTCAAAACGTAACATGAACAAACCCTCAAAATCTGCGATATTAAGAATGATTTTTTCACTCCTTTATCTAGGTCATTTGCTTATCTGTATGATCGATTTGTTCAAAGAAAGTTTGTAGATTAGATATAAACTTAAAAATTGCACAAAAGAGACATACAACTCTTGCTTATCAATGTTTTTTTACTGTTACAAACAATTTTGGGAAAGGGTTAAAATTTAGAGAAAAAATAGATTAATATTTTCCACAAATATTCAAATGTGTGACAAAATGTCATGAGATTTACTTAAGAAAAAAATATTAACACTTTCAAACTTTAAATCCTCACTATATATGAATTTTTTGGGAAATCTGTTAGGCTTTAATCATCAAGTCATCATTTTTGTTTGCAACATGGGCTATAAAATGCAAATCAATAAAAGGAATAATGATCTAGTGTAAGAGAAATAAATCTTAGTACCAATGTTGTACGTGTGAATAGAGACAATTTCACATGCTTGTGTGAGGATTAAAGTCTGATTAACGTAAACAATACAAACATGAACCAAAGGTGTTCCTAATTTTGTTTTACTGATTACGAGCTGAAGTGTCCATTAGAATGTTGATGAATTCACCACGATTTTGGTTACAAGGATATAAATAGAGCATGCCACCCAACTTAAGAAAAAAAACAATGAAAACCAATCATTTTTCGTTCTCTTATCACTAAATCTCCTTATCCAAAATTAATTATATATATATATATATATATATATATATATATATATATATATTAACTTACTAAAATATAATTTTTTATAATTATTCTCTTAACTTTTCCAAATAATATTGACATTTTAAAAATGTAAATCATTCTAATCATACAATAATATTTACTTGTATTCTTGTTCAAAATACAACAACCTTTGAACAACCCTTTTCAGGTATTTACCATAAACAACTATGTCCTATTTGGTTTAGTTTCCTATTTAGTCCGCTTCTTATCCTTTTCCAAATTTGACTTTTCTCCCCCATAGTGACTCTTATGCATTTAAACTATGCAAAATTTTAACCCTTTTGACTTGCAAATATTTTAACCAAAAATATGTAAGTACAATTTACTTTTATGGAGATTGTTCTAAAATAAAACCTTATTAGTCCCTGTCGTAGGCATAGAGGGACTATTGCGATTGATAAATCATTGACTTGACATTAGCTTGTGCATTGACCATAAATATTTCCCTATTGTCTATTGTTGGAACAAGGGAAGTGAAAACATCGATTTTTATATAATAAAAATTATCATGTTTGTCAAGATCTGATTGGACAAAGGATTGGAGGTCTTATTGTCACTTTCACTATTCCCAATGTAAAATATGTTTGCATTTCCAAAGTATTTGGTAGTATATGGTATTTTTCGAATCATAAATTTTATTATGCATTCGTCGAAGGTGGATTAATGCTACCATTAATTTGAATGTTTGGTTTATCATTTTATGCTAGGTAAATTTATGGAAATGTTTGATATGGTGGCATATCCAAAGTTTGGCTTTGCAATACATTCTTTGGTGTTTGAACTATTGTTACAAAAAATATATGAATTTATTTGGGATACGTCAGAGACCTGCCACATTCAATTATTTTCTTAAATGTTTACAGTGCATTTATGACAGACTTAAATGTTTACCTTATAGGCTTGGTAGTGTTGAATGGTTACTTAACAAGCTTGTTACAAGATATTTTATTCCATTTTAAAAATTTATTCGCCACAATGACATTGTTGGTTCACTGGTCCATGCTTGCTTTTTTCATGGCACTGATTTCTTATTTGCATGTTCTCGTTGTTCTTTCTTGCCTACTCATGCTGTTGTAGTTTTCACGTTTGGGTTTTTGCAGTCGCGATTGGAAGAGCCTCGTTCCTGGGGCGGTGGTTGCTGCTTTCTCCTTTCTTCACTGTATGCTATTTATTGTTGCTTGATTCGACTTTGTAGGGTTCCGGTCCTATGCCTTCACTTGGGCCTTTTGGTGCTTCTTGGATGGGTTCTTATTCGGTGAATTTTCTTGTTTGCCCAGGGTTTGCAATGTTGGGATGCTACATCTGTGGTTGGATCTCTGGTTACATTTTTTTGCACTTCGGTTTGCATAGAATAATATTAAGATAAAATAACAGACTAAAGTATTGCAGGAGATGTAAATTGCATCTGTTACACGTTGAAACAGAGTTTGTCGGCCTCAAAATATATTTCATAGCTACCGATGCGTTTTCCATGGATTCTGTGTTACTATGTGATGGCAACGCCCGTGACCTCTCAACCCGCAGGTCGAAAGTTCAGCGTGCTCACAGGATCTTTCCCTTCACATGGCTCGAAGAAATCTTAAATAGCTCTTCTATTTCCTTGTCAGGAAATATGCACCCACAAAAATCCTCGTGGGATCCCCTCTTCACACTCGGGGGATCGGACTTCACAACTTCGCGAGGTCAGTGGTCGAGCATTGTACCCTCGAATTCCCAAGACCCGACAATAGTCAAAGTTGACCTTTCCCATCTCCTATCAGGACTTTCCCTATCACGATTTCGGCACTCGCGATGTCGAACGACCTGTCTTACTGATTCTCGAACCCCGATATGCCGAAACTCTGACACACGCGTGAGTTTGACTTTTCAACGCCTTTAATCCATCGGCATTTCAGAGTTCGCAATATCGTGAATCTTGATGCAATTGTTTCAGGACTTCTCGCCACGACACCCCAAAATGGTGTGCCACCTTTCTATGTCACCGACTCTTGTGGCCCCACACAAATCCTTAGCCGTCGAAATATCGTGTTTCGCGATTTCGAGATTCCTGTTGATATGTTTACGGGACTACCACCTGCGAAAACCCGATATGGAAATCCACGATCAGATCCAACAGCCCTTGTGGCTTGAATCTATGGTCCTGCCCCTCCTGAGCTTTGAACCCTTCAATGCTTCCACCGTAACTCACCTGCTCCTCTGTGAGATCTGATGACTCACGAAGATTCGTGAATCCTCCTCAGAGAATACCAACCGTCCATTCCTCCTCAATGAAATATGCTAATGACCAAGTGTTCCTCCACAACTTTTCCACCTACAGCGCGAACTTACAACACTTCTTACGCACTCCTCCAAGGCACAACTTCCCTGCGCTGCCCTTCAACAATTTCGAAGACCTTATCCTTCTTGAGCTTCCTTATGACTTTGAGCCTTAGAAAAGACTCTTGCACGCACTCCTTGCGGAAACCTTCAGACACTTCCAAGTGCTAAACTCCTTTCGACCCTGCGCACACCTGCAACATCAGTCTCTAACACTTCACTCAGGTTTGCAACCCTGAGACTTCACTTGGTCTGCGCACTCCTTGCATGGCTCCTGTACCCAAATGCACCTTTGGGGAAATGAGAACAAAAGTAAAACTATCTGAGCTTCAGAGACACAACCCTGAATTCTTGTCGATGCACTCCTTGCAGACACTTCAACTATACTCCTTGTGGGAATTCTTACTCAGATAGAGAAACAATTGAAACTCATTCCTTCTTCCTTTCAGACTTCAAACTCAAACATGAAATCATATACACAGCATATAAAGAAAATGTATAACAGGAATCAAACATTCATGAGCATATCATTTAGCACCAATACAGAGAGAATAAACATGAAACCATGAATTTGAATCAACCTCTTCTATTAATCCAAATATCTGTACATGGGTGTTCTTTCACAGCTCTTTGCTTCTCTCTATGTTCTTCTTCCTGGTTCAATAATAATTTACAATACACAATGAGGGTGTCTATATCCCGTTTCCCTCTTGCGCTCTAAAACTATCTAGTCTAGAATTAAATTCTATCTACTTGCATTAACTACTTTAAATGCCTTCTACCTACTAAGGACGAGAGTGAATTGCTCAAGCTCCATTTACATTATACAAGTGCGCTCTTTCTTAATGACTTCATTTAAGATTTGCACAACAACTTCCAAGGAAATTTCAAAATTTGTGCTGGCACCTGTCCAGTTGTCTCTCGCTTCCACGTTGGCTCGCTTGATGTGGGAGATGCTCCTGCATCATACTCCCTCGCTTGAAAACTTTCATGGGCTCTTGTCCATGAGCTCATGCACGGTCTGTCCATGCTTCTGTATCTCCACTTCTGTCTCCTAGCTGGCATCTTCAACTAGATGATTCTTCCATTTGACCAGATACTCAAAGTATTGCTTTTGCTTGGTCCTCTTGCTCACTCTTTTATCCAGTATGCACTCCATCTGTGGCTTATCTGCAATTGGCATCTGCTTTTTCCACTGGATCATTGGCTGCTCATTTCCAGTCCCTGTTTCCTTAGCTCTGTATGGGTACAAATCTGAGATATTGAATATCGGAGAAATTCCAATCCCATCGGGTAATTCAATCTCATAAGCATTTGCCCCAAATTTCTTCAAGACCCTACATGGCCCGATTTTCTTCATCTTCAACTTATTATATGTTCTTCTCGAGAACCTTTATTTTCTCAAATGTGCCAAAATAAAGTCACCAACCTCAAACTGAAGTTGTCTCCTATGTTGATCTTCTCTGCGTTTATACTCTTGGCTTGAATTCTGTAGTCGCTCCTTCACCTGGCTGTGAAGTTCTTTCATCGCCTCTATGAATTCTTTTGCACTAGCACTCCTAGTCACATTCTGTTCTAAATCCCTCAGTTCAGAAATTCCTCTCAGATGCATGCCATAAACAACCTGAAATGGCTCTGCCCTATGCTCCTGTTCACTGAGTCATTATAAGCAAAATCTGCCTGCAGTAATATGTGGTCCCACTGGCTGTGGTGTTCTGTCACCAAGCTTCTCAACAAGTCTCCCAGACTTTTGTTTACCACTTCTGTTTATCCATCCATCTGAGGATGATAAGACGAACTAAAAGACAAGTTAGTCCCCAGCTTCTTCCATAAGGTCCTCCAAAAGTACCCTATGAATTTAGTATCTCGTTCTGAAACTATACTCTTTGGCAACCCATGAAGTCGAATGACCTCTTTGAAAAAAAGATTCGCAATGTGAGTTGCGTCATTGGTTTTCTGACATGGAATGAAGTGTGCCATTTTGGAAAATCTATCCACTACCACAAAGATTGAATCACAACCTCTTTGTGTTCTTGGCAACCCCAATACAAAATCCATGCTAACTACATCCCACGGCCTCTCTCGTATGGGAAATGGTTGATAAAATCCTGCATTCTTCTTCCTTCCCTTTGAATGCTGGAAAATTCTACATCTGTCCACAAATTTCTTGACATATTCTCGCATTCCCGGCCAAAAATATGACTCATTCATCTTTGCAAACGTCTTGTCGTGACCAAAGTGCCCTGCCAATCCTCCACTGTGTTTCTCCTTTAGCAAATTCTCCCTCATGGAGCATTTCGGAATACACAGTTGATTTCCCCTGAACAACAATCCTTCCTAGATCATGTATTCGACCCATTGGCTTCTATCTCTGAGAAATCGATTCTCAGCTGCTTCATACGCCTCTTTAAAATCTGTATCATCAGCGTACATGTCCCTGAGATCATCAAAACCCAACGTTTTGACTTTCAACTCCTGCAACAGAAAACACTTCCTGCTCGATGAATCAACAACTTTGTTAGCAGTACCAGAAATATGTTTAATCACAAAAGTGAAATTCTGCATATACTCAACCCATTTGACATGTCTTTGATTCAACTTCTCCTATTGAATCACAAACTGCAGTGCGTGATTGTCACTGTATAATAAAAACTCTTTCGGGATCAAGTAATGCCTCCATTTCTTCAATTCCTGTATGATATCATAGAACTCCTTATCGTAAGTGGATTAATTCACTTTCGCTTCATTTAGCTTCTCACTAAAGTATGCTATCGGCATGTCTTCCTGACTCAAGACTACCCCTATTGCAAATCCGCTTGCATCGCATTTCACTTGAAATGTCTTCTCGAAATCCGGCAACACCAAAACTGGTCGTTCCATAATGTTCCTCTTCAACATATTAAAACTCTTCTCAGCCTCTTCTATCCAGCAAAAAGACTTGTTTCTTTCCTTCACTGTATCCATCATTGCTGCACTAATTCCACTGAAATTTCTGATGAACTTTCGGTAGAAACTATCCAATCCGTGAAAACCTCTCACCTCAAATACATTCCTCGGTGATGGCCAATTCTTGATTACCTCCACCTTATCTGGATCCATCCTCAACTCATCTACAGAAATAAAAAATCCCAAGTAAAAGAGCTCTGTCTTCATGAATGAGGATTTCTTCATATTTATCAACAACTTCTCTTGCCGCAATCTCTACATCACTGTAGCCAAATTCTTCAGATGCTCTGCCACTGTTGTACTGTAAACCAGTATGTCATCTAAATACACAATGAAAAATTTCCCGATGAACTCCTTTAGTACTTCATTCATCAACCTCATGAAGGTACTCGGTGTAGTTGTTAATCCAAACGGCATAGAAAACCATTCATACAACCCTTCGTTGGTTTTGAATGATGTCTTCCATTCATCATCTTCTCTCATGTGGATTTGATGATAACCACTTTTCAAATCAATCTTTGAAAAATACTTTGCTCCACTCAAGCAATCCATCAGATCATCCATCCTCGACAATGGAAATTTGTACCTGATGGTTATCTTGTTGATCTCCCTTGAGTCAGTACACATCCTCCAGCCTCCATATTTCTTCGGACTGAGTACTGTTGGAACAACACATGGACTCAGGCTTTCCCTGACCAAACCTTTGTCCAAAAAATCCTGGACTTTCCTTCTAACCTCTTCATTCTCTTGCGACGTCAATCTGTACGCGGCTTTGTTTGGAAAACTGGCTCCTGGTATGAGATCAATATGATGACTCACACTTCTGATCAATGGCAACAAACGAGGTAATTCATCCACTATGATGTCAGCAAACTCTTCCAGCAGTTCCTGAACTTCGTCTAGTAAATCATCCACTCTTGTGCTAGTCAGAACAATTCTAGGCTTTCTGACCACAATAAATTGTGGATCCTCCTTCTTCTTAACCTCTGTAAGAAGTTCCTTGCCACTCATGAGAAGTAATGTGTTGCTTACTTCCGGTTTCACCTCCTTATCCTTGACAGGAAGTAACATGTGTGTCCTCCCATTCTTCTCCAGGGTGCATGTGTTCATTCTCCCATCATGAATCACATTCCTGTCATATTGCCATGGTCTACCCAGCAATAGATGACAAACATCCATAGGAATGACATCACATAAGATCTTATCATTATATCCTCCTATCTTAAATTCAACTAAACATTGCTTAGTGACAGTTACTTGGTGTCCTTTTTGTAGCCATGAAACTTTGTATGGGCTTGGATGATCAATCGTCTCCAACTCCAGCTTCTCTACCATCTTCGTTGAAATGAGATTATCCATGCTACCACTGTCTACAATGACCTTGCATACCCTGTCCTTGGTCTTGCAAGTAGTCCGAAAAAGTCTGGTCCGTTGGACTAAACTCTCCACCTCCTTCTCGGGTGTCAAAAGGACTTTTCGCATCATCAACGATCTTCCGCCTTCAACGTCTTCTACCTCAACATCCCGCCTTTGTGCCTCGGCAATGTGAGCTTCTCCACTCTCTTTATTTTTTTCTAGACACTCATATGACTTGTGCCCATTCTTTCCACATGTGAAGCATGTTATTACTCCACCCCTTCCTCTTCCTCTACCTCTAGTACGAGGAAGAGTCTTGTTATCAGCATAATCTCCTCTCTGCTCAGTATTTTGTCCTCTCTTTTCAACATATTTCCCTCTCTGTGAGGTTCCACCTCTCTCAGTTAGATTCTGTGGTTTCTTCCAATCCTCCTTGGGCTTCTGATATTTATCCTAAGCAACTGATTTGCCTCTGGGATGACTTCTGCCTCGGCCTCTTTAAATCTGCTTTCGGCTCAGCTTCTCTTCCTCTTTCAGAGCCATCTGATAAGCATCTTCCACCGTTTGGATGGTTATCATGCTCATCTCATCCTAGATATCATATCTCAGGCTATTCATATATCTGGCATCTTTTTCATCATCGCTCTCCCGATGACCTGCCCTGATGTTCAGCTTGTAGAATTGGTCACTGTATTCTTTCACTGTCATCAACTTCTGTCTCAAGTTCTACATTCTCCTAAACAGAGTAATTTGATCATCTCTGGGGATGAATTTCGCCTTCAGCTTCGTGATCATTCTGTCCCATCTCTTGATCTTCTGCTTGCCCTTGCAACATTTGTCAGCTTGTAGTTCATCCCACCAAAATGTTGCATGTCCCTTCAATCTCGTGATAGCATGCTTGACTTTCTTGTCTTCTTAGACATATTCATATTCAAAGTATGTGTCTAGAGCTCTAATATAGTCTAGAAGCTCCTCTGCATCCAAGTTTCCCTCATAAACTGGAATGTCCATCTTTTCTCTTGCACCCATCCTTGCAATAGCTCTTATCAAACGCTCATTTGATGCATCTTCAACTGCAACTTCTTCTTCACGTTCAGCCTCAATCTCACTTTCAGAATCACTTAGATCCCCTGAACTGGTTGTGAGTCTTTGCGCTATCTCCATGTCTTCAAGTCTAGCTCACAGATCATGCATCTCTCTCTCCATGGTTGTATCCATCATCTGCCTGCCTCTTCTCCTTGACATTTCCCTCTCCTCTGGATCGAGTGATTGCATGTCCCTTCTCCTTGGCGGCATGGTGAATTCTCTTCCTTTTCTACAGAAAGCAAAGAATCCTTTCTGAGCTCTGATACCAAAACTGATGGCAACACCCGCGACCTCTCAACCCGCAGGTCGGAATTTCGGCATGCTCACAGGATCTTTCCCTTCACACGGCCCGAAGAACTCTTAAATAGCTCTTCTATTTCCCTGCCGGGAAATATGCACCCACAGAAATCCTCATGGGATCCCCTCTTCACACTCGGGGGATCGGAGTTCGCAACTTCGCGAGGTCAGTGGTCGAGCGTTGCACCCTCGAATTCCCGAGACCCGACAACAGTCAACGCTAACCTTTCCTGTCTCCTATCGGGACATTACCTATCCCGATTTCGGCACTTGCGATGTCGAACGACCTGTCTTACTGACTCCCGAACCCCGATATGTCGAAACTCCGACACACACGCGAGTTTGAATTTTCAATGCCTTTACTCCATCGGCATTTCAGAGTTCGCAATATCGCGAATCCTGATGCAATTGTTTCGGGACTTCTCGCCACGAAACCCAGAAATGGTGTGCCACTTGTCCACGTCACCTACTCTTGTGGCCCCACACAAATCCTTAGCCGTCGGGATATCGCGTTTCATGATTTCATGATTCCTATTGATATGTTTACGGGACTACCACCCACGAAAACCCGATATGGAAATCCACGATCAGATCCGACAACCCTTGTGGCTCGGATCTACAGTCCTGCCCCTCCTGAGCTTTGAACCCTTCATTGCTTCCACCGTAACTCACTTGTTCCTCTGTGAGATCTGATGAATCACGAAGATTCACAAATCCTCCTTAGATAATATCGACTGTCCGTTCCTCCTCGGTGAAATATGTGAATGACCAAGTGTTCCTCCACAACTTGTCTGCCTGCATCACGAATTTATGACACTTCTTATGCACTCCTCCAAGGCACAACTTCCCTATGCTTCCCTTCAACAATTTAGAAGGCCTTATCCTTCCTGAGCTTCCTTATGACTTTGAGCCTTAGAAAAGACTCTTGTGCGCACTCCTTGCGGCAACCGTTAGACACTTCCAAGTGCTGAACTCCTTTAGACCCTGTGCACACCTGCAACAGTAGTCTCTAACACTTCACTCAGGTTCGCAACCCTGAGACTTCACTTGGCCTGCGCACTCCTTGCACGGCTCCTGTACCCAACTGCACCTTTGGGGAAATGAGAACAAAAGTAAAACTATCTGAGCTTCAGAGACGCAACCTTGAATTCTTGTCAATGCACTCCTTGCGGACACTTCAACTGCACTCCTTGTAAGTGTGCTCTTTCTTAATGACTTCATTTAATATTTGCGCAATAACTTCCAAGGAAATTTCAAAATTTGTGCTGGCGCCTGTCCAGCTATCTCTCGCTTCCACGCTGGCTCGCTTGATGTGGGAGATGCTCCTGCATCACTATGGTTTCACAGTTATGAGAGTGACTTTTGTTGTGTGGGAGATATAGTTGTTCTCTTCCTTTTACTTTCCTATTGTAAACTGCGTTTGACTCTAGTTTGTCATGTTTCTGTGGTCATTCAGAGCGACTGTCGTTCGGTTGCATACTTAGCCAGTTTTATGGACACGACTTTGTGAATAGGTTCTATCGAACTATGATAGGTTGTGTTCAGTGTATACATTATCTTTGTCGAATTACTTTTCTTTAAAAGAAGGCCTCTTGGACAGAAGAGAATGCAATTTATGAAATTATATGTTTCCTAGACAACATAGGTTAATGATCGCGACTTATGGGGGTGGTAGGATGAAAATTGGGCTTATTACGATAAAAAAAACAGAGTAAAGAATTGAAGTCGATGTCAATTGCATCTTTTACGCTTTGAAGCAGAGTTTTTCGAGCTCAAAATATATTTCATAGCTGTCGATGCTTTTTCCACGGATTTTGTGTTACTATGATTTCATAGTTATGAAATTGCCTTTTACTGTGTGGGAGATATAGTTGTTCTCTCCCTTTTAATTTCCTATTGTAAAATATGTTTGACTCTAGTTTCTCGCGCTTCTGTGGTCATTCCAAGAGACTGCAGTTCAGTTTCATACTATGATAGGTCATGTGTGGTGTATACATTAGCTTTCCCGAATTAGTTTTCTTTAAAAAAAATCCTCCTGGACAAAAGAGAATGCAATTTATGAAGTTATAGGTTTCCTGAATAGAATAGGTTAATGATCACGGGTTTTCGGGGTGGTGGGATGAAAATTGGGCTTCTGTTGTTCTGTGCCCTGCAAATAGCATGGAGAGTTAAGCGATCATTCCGACCGGCCGTCGTTCGGTTGCATACTTAACCAGTTTTATGGACGCAGCTTGGCGGGTAGGTGGTATCAAACTATGGTGTATATAGTAGCATTTCCGAATTAGTTTTGTTTAAAGGAAGGGTTCCTGGACATAAGACATTGAAATTTATCAAATTATAGGTTTCCTGGACAGCATAAATTAAACATAGGAAATATGTAATTTTATAAAGTAGATATACAAAGCATGCATGGAGCCCTCGTCCCATACTTAGCCAGTTTTTGCATCGCGGGTTCTCGGGGTGGGCAGATGAAAATTGAGAATCGGAGAGTTCCTCGATATACAAATTGACCATCATACTTGCAGACTATTTGAATTTGAAGGCCGTCATGTCCAAAAAAATTAGCATTGTCAAAATAGTTTACTTTACGTACGTCGTTTTACATACCCTGGTGGAAAAAAAAACACACAAAAAAAATAGTAAGCATTTTTTGGATCGTAGGTTCTCGGGGTGGCAGGCTCTAACTTTGACCACTATTGTTCTGTGTCCTACAAATAGCATGGATAGTTCTGTGATATACAAATAGACAATTGGACTTGCGGACTATTTGAATTTTAAGGGCTCATGTGCAAGAAAAAGAGCATTCTCAAATTATGTTTCTTTACATACGTTCTACATTCTCTCATCGACAAAAACAAAAAAATAGTAGTAACGTCTGTTATATAGGTCTCCATCCCTGCTACATTCAGTGCTTCCCAATATACATTAAATATGCTTTCAAAAGTCAAAATCGAACAGACAGTTTCGAAAAGATGGGCTTTAATAACTGGAAAGCTCGAGGACATTTCCCATGAAAATAAATAGACAGGCTAATATTCAACCCTTCCTTGTTTTTTATTTTGAACATGCAGGGAAAGCTAAAGACTCAAAGGCAACGTAGTTCTGTGGTTATTATATACTCAATTCACATTCTTTCTATGGATTCTGCCAATGAGTTGTCCATCGTATATGACCTTCCTTCTAGGTTGTCAGATGTTTTTTTCCTCTTTACTCAAATAATAAAAATGTCATTGAATTTGAAGAACATTGAGTACTAAAGTGCCTTACCTATGAAGGTGCCTTTTTTCCTTCATTTTGAATTTGCGATTTTTTTTATTTTTTATTTTTGCTTCTGTATTTTTAGTTTTCTTAAAAGCTTCAACATAGTTCATGAACGTGTCACCCACAAAGGAATTGACGTCATGTCTCTCTTTAATATTGTGCATTTAGAAATGATAGGCTTTAATAACTGAAAATCTCAAGGACATTTCCCATTAAAATGAATAGACATGCGAATATTATGGGATCTGGTAATTTCTTTTTTCTTGCATAGCTTCAACATAGTTCACGAATGTGTCGTGCACAGAGGCCTTCACGTCATGTCCCTCTTTAATATTGTGCATTTCAAAATGATGGGATTTAATAATTGGAAAGATCGAGGACATCTTCCATTAAAATGAATAGACAACAGAATATTATGGGATCTAGTAATTTCTTTTTGCCTGCATTTTGAATTTGCAAAAATACTTTTTATTTTTATTTTTTTGCTTGTGCAATTTTAGTTTTCTTAAAATATTCAGCATAGTTCATGAACGTGTGACCTACAGAGGCCTTGAAGTCATGTCCCTCTTTAATATTGTGCATATATTAGATGTCATATTTGAGAAAATGCTTAGATATGAGAATTTTAATATGTGCTACTAGTCACTATTCAACGTACATATTCAAAAAGATTGGCATTAATAACTAAAAATATCGAGAACATATGTCATTAAAATGAATCAACACAAAATGTACAGAATACCATCCAACCTTGCTTTTAAATACTTATTTCCATTTCTCTTTATCATCAAATAGTTTCTCTTTAGGGTGCCTTTGTTCTAATGTTCCTGGTCATGGACATGTAAGACAACTTAGAGATGTGATTGAGGGGTAGATGAAAGAAGAGAGACTGGTTTTTGTGACGTGAGATTTGAGTAAAAAAAAACTCTGTTATACAAGAGAAACTTAGAGAGGACGAAAAAAAAGGAACAAGTATGTTTTGTGTTCTCCCTGTGTTCGATGCTTTGGTTGGTTGAAAAGACTGCGTGGAAATTTGTTTGTTGAACTTCTTTGTTTTGTTGCTAGGAATTGTAATGGATTTTTAGGTCACCTGCAATATAGTTCTCCATTTAAGTATATAGGTTCTTCCAACAACACAGATTTGGCCACTGTGTCGAATTGTAGAGATCGCACAAGTATTTGTCTTCCTTGGGGGTTGGTAAAAGAATCTGTATGGGTGGATAAAATGACATATTATCACTACAAGAGTTTCTATTTCATATTTCAATGACCTGCATGTGGCTCTGGTAGTCGACTTGACAGAAATCCATGTTCTTTGTCAAAGTTTGTTCGGTTTCCTTTGGATGTATTTGCAAAGTCCACATATTAGGCATCACCTCCAAACATTCTAGACCTTTCTGTGGGCCGCCATACCTCCCCCACTATGTGGAAAGATATATTATGATTCCATCTACAACATTTGACACACTCGCCAGACCTGTGCTGGTGCATTCTACAACATTTGATGCACTTGCCACACCTCAGCAACCCGAATAAATTATGTACCACAACAAATTTTCATTTTGCATCTGGGTTGGATGTTTCTTCCAATTTATTGTAATAAATAAAAGAAGTTCCACATACAAATCCCCAGGCAGGCTTCTCAACCAAATAGATGATCAAATACAAGGAGAATACTAGTCACTATATACTTGAAATTTTTTCCCCTGCCTTAATTGTTGTGACATAAAATGACTCTTTTCACTTTGAAATAGGCCTGTATTACATTTCTAAGTTGTCTTGGATGTGAATGCTCAGGAACATTGCAACGAAAACACCTTAAACCCCAAATTTTCGACGACAGAAGGAAATTAATACAAAGAATGGAATGTTGAATAAGTAGCCATTGCAGGCATGCCATATCTAGAAGAAACAAGGTATTCAAAAAACTGGGATAGATGTACTTCACAACACCAATTAAGTACAAAACCCAAAATTGATATTCAACTCATTTTTTATGAATAAAGATTTTGAACATCAAGAAAAGTGTGAAGAATATTCATCAATGTACATATCTTTAATTGGTCGACGACAGGTGAAATCGCAATCGTTCTCACAAATAGATTCAACTGTATTTTGTAACACATCTTATTTGAATATAGAATAATTTCGGTTTATTTCTTAATAGTATTTTCCAATTTCTGGTATTTTTTTTAATTGTATTTTGTACCTTCTTCCCCCGTGTTGTTAAACATGAAGGATAAGCTTTTGTTTCAGTTGCTCACTACTTCAATCTAAATAAAACCTGGCCTATTCTTTCTTTACATTTTACATTTAAAAATATTTTTTCATAGGCCATACTTATGTGGTGTCGGCTCTGTATTTAAAGAAAGAAATTGGAGGACGTGTTCTGCTCCCATTCTTCGGGTTCCATAAATAGAATGAATTCATGAGTTACAACAAGGAAGATGAACTGTTGACACAATGTTCCTGTGAAGTATGTTGGATATATTGCAGCTTGTTCTATTTGATAATATATGTGCATATATACTAATATCAGTACTATTGGAAAAAATACAGAAAAATTCCTCTTCGACAAAGCTTAGGCAGTTATGTTTGGGTTTGCGATATTAAACGAATATGTCCATTGTTCCATCATATACATCTTGCAGCCTAGGAACTTCCGTAGTTTGTAATTTATGCTTTAATTATTTAAAGTCACAACAAATTTTGATTGCCTTTGATTTAATTTAGATATTGATGTTTATGGAGAGCCATCGCTTGTTGATGTCATTGCAACTAATACAAGATGAATAGATGATAAGGAATTTATGTCGTTGAGAGCACAATGCAAATTCATGTTTCTTGTTGCGCTATGTACATCTTGCAATCAAAATTTTTCTGGTTTTAACGAAATTTGTGAGTCGAAGAGCATCCTGCAAATTGGAAGATCATTTTCATTTGAAACATAAGCAATCCATTAATATATATTAGTATGAATACTATTAAGATAAATAAAAAAACTTTCTCCATTGATATATACTAGTATGAATACTATTGAAATAGATATCAAAACTTCATCTTGGCCAATACTTAGCCAGTTATCTCGACACCAAGCCCCGGGTTCACGGTATCCAACACCTATGTCCCTTGTTTCGTCATATACATGTTGCAGGTAAAGAACTTCAGTGATGTGCACTTAATTCTTTTACTAGTGAGAAGCCAACAGAGGTTCGAAAAAATAAAGGTATTCAAAAAACTGGGATAGATGTACTTCACAACACCAATTAAGTACAAAACCCAAAATTGATATTCAACTCATTTTTTATGAATAAAGAGTTTGAACGTCAAGAAAAGTGTGAAGAATATTCATCAATGTACATATCTTTAATTGGTCCATGACAGGCAAAATCACAATCATTGTCACAAATAGCTTCAACTGTATTTTGTAACACATCTTATTTGAATATAGAATAATTTCGGTTTATTTTTTAATAGTATTTTCCAATTTCTTGTATTTGTTTTAATTGTATTTTGTACCTTCTTCCCCTGTGTCGTTAAACATGAAGGATGAGATTTTGTTTCTTCTGCTCACTACTTCAATCTAAATAAAACCTGGTCTATTCTTTCTTTACATTTTACATTTAAAAATAATTTTTCATAGGCCATACTTATGTGGTGTCGGCTCTGTATTTAAAGAAAGAAATTGGAGGACTTGTTCTGCTCCCATTCTTCGGGTTCCGTAAATAGAATGAATTCATGAGTTACAACAAGGAAGATGAACTGTTGACACAATGTTCTTGTGAAGTATGTTGGATATATTGCAGCTTGTTCTATTTGATAATATCCGTGCATATATACTAATATCAGTACTATTGAAAAAAATACAGAAAACTTCCTCTTCGACAAAGCTTAGGTAGTTATGTTTGGGTTTGCGGTATTAAACGAATATGTACACTTTTCCATGATATACATCTTGCAGCCTAGGAACTTCCGCAGTTTGTAAGTTATGCTTTAATTACTTAAAGTCACAACAAGTTTTGATTGCCTTTGATTTAATATAGATATTGATGTTTATGGAGAGCCATCGCTTGTTGATGTCATTGCAACAAATACAATATGAATAGATGATAAGGAATTTATGTCATTGAGAGCACAATGCAAATTCATGTTTCTTGTTGCGCTATGTACATCTTGTAATCAAAAATTTTCTGGTTTTAACGAAATTTGCGAGCCGAAGAGCATCTTGCAAATTGGAAGATCATTTTCATTTGAAACATAAACAATCCATTAATATATATTAGTATGAATACTATTCATATAAATACAAAAACTTTCTCCATTGATATATACTAGTATGAATACTATTGAAATAGATATCAAAACTTCGTCTTGGCCAATACTTAGCCAGTTATCTTGACACCAAGCCTTGGGTTCATGGTATCCAACACCTATATCCCCTGTTTCTTCATATACATGTTGCAGGTAAAGAACTTCAGTGATGTGCAATTAATGCTTTTACTAGTGAGAAGCCAACAGAGGTTCGAAAACATTGCCATTAATAAATGAAAAAAAAAAAAGTTTTCCCGACTCTCAGATACTTATCTCTTTTCCCATTTTTCTTTTCCTATCCATTATGTCTTTCTGGTTTTATACTTAGTTGTCTTTCTATGTATGGCAGGCTAACATGTCTTCATATCCATCTATATCCTCCCAAGACGGATCCGACCGACTGTTGTTCCATTCCATACATAGCCAATTTTATGCCAGCCACTGCAGGGCCGACACTTGCGAGTCCAGCTTCTTATCATTCCGCTATATACATCTTGCACTAAAAACATCTGTGATCCACAATTCTACCATGAGTTCCTCATATACATTAACTTTGTTCAAAGTATATGTTGTTGCTTTTCATCCCTAGCAACTTCGCATCCTTCCTGACATACATCAACAATGGTATTACCAGTGACAAGTGGACACAATGGTACGAAAGATACTTCTGTGATCTACAATTCATGCCTTAACATCTCCATCTATATCCTCGCACGACAGATCCGATCGACCGCTATTCCTTTTCATACTTAGCCAATTTTATGCCTGTCGTTGCGGGGATGGCGATTGCAAAACGAGATGCTCATCGTTCTGCTTTATACATATTGCACTCAAAACATCTGTGATCTACAATTCCACCATGGGTTCCTTGTATACATTAATTTCGTTCAAAGTATCTGTTGTTTCTTTCCATCCCCAACAACTTCGTGTCCTTCCTGATATACATCAGCAATGCTCTTACTAGTGGCAAGTGGATACAGTGGTACGAAAGATACTTCCGTGATTTGCACTTTATGTGTTAACTGGTGAGAAATCAGTAGGGATTCACAATCATTTTGATTAATAAGAAAACACTAGATGTTATTCTGTGAGATACTTGGTTCTTTTTCCCGTCTCTTCTTCCCATGGATTATCTAGAATTCCACTATGAACTTCTCCGTCATTTTTCCCTTATTTTCTTCCTATGTATTATGGGATTATAAAATATGGACATGATATTTTATAGAACATGTACAAATTCCGCATTCCATACTTAGCAACATTTTGGATCGCAGGTTCTCGGTCGGGCGAGCGGGCTCAAAATTGGGCCTCCATTGTTCTGTGCCCTACAAATAGCACCCTGAGTTTCGTGATATACAAATTGACAAGCGCACTTGTGGACTGGCTAACTCAACATTGCACTTCTATTGTTCTGTGTCCTCCAAACAACACTCCCAGTTCCCCGATATAGAAATTGACACACAGAGTGGAGGACTAGTGGGGTGGAGATTGCCATTGTTTATGGATGATAATCCCTATAAAGTATCTAATAGTATCTAAAAAATTATTTTATTTTTTATTTTTTCCCTATATAACAACATCTAAGAAATTATTTTGAATACTAAAATAGCTCTTAGTAGTCACAACTGGACACAGAGGTACAAATCAGTTGGGATTGCACTCTTCACAATATACAAATTGACTACCAGATTCCGACATCACCTGCTCTTCCATTTTACAGATTATGCATTCCAATTTTCGGAGAGATACAATTAGAAGGTCCGGACCTCGCCTCCTTTGCAAACACTTTCTCAGCATGTTTTGGATCCTTCTGTTTCCCGGTTCATGAAATATGTAGCTCCAACATTGGCAGGTTGACATATGTTTATCTCCATCTATATAATCAGACAACGAATCTGGCCAACCACTGTTTCTTTTGATGCTTTCGATATGTTTCTCTTTTATATACATATTCCACTCTAAATTTTCATGATCTACAATTCCATTGATAACTACTCTGTTATTTTTCCCCTTTATTTCTTCCCGTGTATTATGGGAGTATAAAGTATGGACCTGATATCTTATAGAGCATGTACTAATTCCCATGATATTTTATAGAGCATGTACAAATTCCACATTTGATATCTAGCAACATTTTGGATCGCGGATTCTCGGGTGGGCGGGCTCAAACTTGGACCTCCATTGTTTCGTGGCCTACAAATAACACCCACAGTTCTGCGATATACAAATTGACAAGAGAACTTGCGGAGTGGCTGACTCAACATTTCACTTCCATTGTTTCTTGTCCTCCAAACAGTGCTCGTAGTTCCACGATATACAAATTGACGTAGGGAATGCAGGACTGGCAGGGTGTATATTGACATTGTTTACGGATGCTAGTCCCTATGAACTATCTAATAGTATCTAAAATATTATTTTGAATACTAAATTAGCTCTTAGTACTGACAACTGGACACAGAGGTATGAAACAGTTGGGATTGCACTCTCCGTAATATACAAATTGACTACCGGATTCAGACATTGTCCTCTCTTCCGTGCTACAGATTATGCATTCAAATGTTCAGAGCGATACAATTAGAAGGTTCAGGCCTTGCCTCCTTTGCAAACACCTTCTCAGCCTGTTTTGGATTCTCCTATTGTCAGGTTCACGAAATCTACAATTCCAGCGCAATCACTGTACCACTGCTCACAAATGTTTCAAAGTATCTCTCACTGCCTTCCATCCCCACTAAATTCCTATGCTTTTGGATGTCCTACCATATCCTCTTTGTTGTTATGCGTATTGCACTCAAAACGTTTTGAGACATACAATTTGATCCTCACACCCTCACCCTCAACGCTTGTACGTTGCAACCCTGTTTTGTAGCTGTCTTTTTTCCCCTGCCCCTGACCTCCATACTTTCTTACTATGCAATTAGAAACCTTTCATGCTAACAACTGACCATGCAGAAACTGTCAACATTGTCATTAATGGCCAAAAACCTCGAGGAGATATCCCATTATTATGCATTAAACCAAGATGTGGGGAGAGTTATTTTGTCCCTTCCGATTGTTCATATCCAACATGCGTCCTCGTGTTGGGCCACTCAAGAAATCTACAATGCTTAATCGCTCATTGTAATATCCAACATGTTGGCATTTATATGTATGCAATCAGTACTGTTTAATGTTAACAACGCATCATGCAACATCCATCCAAATTGTCATTAATCAACGAAAGTCTCGAGGACATCTCCCATTCACTCGTTTTCGACCAAAATTTGTGCAGGGTTATATTATCCCTTCCAACTTTTCATTTCATTCATCAGATGGAACAAATAAACATTCTTGTAGACTTATGGCACCAGGTCGACAATAGTTTTGTGGAGATGCAGTAAATATGTTCGCACAAGAGGACCAGAGATTTCATTGGTCCAGGGCATACTTTTACTATTCATCCCATTCCGCCCAAAACAAAGTGATTTGGACCTCTGGAATCGCTCATGCAGGATGCATTTGTAATGTCCCCCACCTCTTAGAGAGGTGATGAGGAGACTCAGTGGCCTGGGCACCCCCACTAGGTCATAGTCTCACACTGAGGGGGTAAAAGTCAAGAAGTTAAAATTTATATTTGTAAGTTGACTTAAGAAAGGAAAAGGATAAAGGAGTAAAAGATAACTCAACAGAAGAATAGAAGATTAACCCTGGGAGTTAACCTAACTCAACAAAGAATTAGAAGGAAAAGTATAAGTAAGAGGCTGGGGTGCACCTATTACTCATTCTGGTTTTGGATTAGCATTTGCTATTGCTCTTGAGCATTTAGTTTGGAGGTTTTGCTGTACAAACCCTTGTGAGAAACTCAGTGGTGAAATATCCACTCACTTTGTTCCGCAACTTGGTCTCCGGGATGAAATACTCGTCCACACCATTCTAGTCTCAACCCATCTCCATCTAGCGCTTCAGAAGGTAGCAGAATGTACTGTTCTTGTGTTTCCATCAAGGGTGCACCATCATCTAGAGGGAGGTTCGATCTATCTTATCCTGAGGGCCTGGGGCCATTCCTACAGTTGGGTTTTGTTTGCAGGGGCAGGACCATCAGTTTGAGGGATTTTTTGGAGGGTTATCATCATTCTACATTTTTCTACATATTGGGATGTCTTGGAGCCATAGGGCACATCCTGTGATTCAGTAAAACTCAGATCTAGGGAGATCTGCTTGAGATCTGAGTCTGAAACTTATCCCACGGGATTCACATAGCCCGATCTATATTCTTGGAGAGTTTTAGAGAATTTGGAGGCCTTCTTCATCAGGTCCAAACCAACTAGGGTTTCAGTCATCTAGTGGGGTGCACCATTCAGTGGAGGAACTCAGATCTAAATGGTTTGAGAGTGGATTTGGGAATTTGGACATCTGGGTTGTCCTTACAGTTGCCCGATCTATCATTTGGCATATTTATCGGGATGATTGGACACTTTTGGTAGCAGGACCGAATTATTGAGGGCTTCAACATTCTAGCAGGGCATGGCACTTTCCAGCTTGGAGGTTGAGCATTAGTACGACTCAGATCTTCTTGATTCAGTCTTCACTGTATATCCATCCTTTGGAGGCTTATTTTGTATTGTCAGGAGCATTTTGTAGCAGCTCATATCTATTGCTTGTACGAGCATCTGAGGTTTATGCCAAATTGGCCATCTATTGTATTGATCTAACATTGCTCATAATAAAAATATCAGATCTTTGCTTGTGCTTCTACATCTTGAATATATTGTGATCTTCATGTTTTGATGAATCTTGTATGCACTTAATAACTCAATAAATACCTGCACATCAATAGATCAGTAGTAGTTAGTGATTCCAAGAAAGAATTTGGCTTGGGATCATTACAGTGGTATCAGAGCCTTGATCCTCCAAACCTGTGGAGAGATCGGTGCATGCAGAGGTACAGGGGAATTATTATGGGTCGGAGGAAGAAAAATAGCAGTGAAACAGAGGCAGAAATGGAAGGGTCAGGAGAAGACCATGAGCCTCAGGGCTTGGCTCTCTTAGTAGATGAATTTGGTAATTTTTAGCAAAACATGAACCACACAAAAAGAACATTGGTCCAACAGTTGGATGAGTATCAGGAAACCAACAGAAGGGGACAGGCCGAAATCTCTGAAACCTTGAAGAAATTTGATGAGAATCTACAGAAAATGAACGAGAACGAAACTAGGATAACTGACCTTTTGATGCAAGTAACCCATCGAGGCAAATATCCTGATACGTATGGGAATAAGGAGGTTGGAGGGTCCGGTGGAACCCATGAGGAAGTCAGATATAACCCGGAGAAAGCATCGGGATCCGAAGAAAGTCTTGGAGGTGGCACGTTCCATGGGAAGATGGGTAGCAGGACCAATGATGCAGGAGCATCCACAACCCATCAAGCGAGACAGCGCGGGGAGCAAAGAAAAGACAGCTGGAGAGCGCCAACATTCAAACTTTGAAATATTTTGATATTTGGTGCCACCAAACATTAATGCATTGGTATAATGAAGTGCATTTGTACATGTAACGAACC
Organism: Picea engelmannii; assembly: GCA_009831015.1. Taxonomy (NCBI): domain Eukaryota; kingdom Viridiplantae; phylum Streptophyta; class Pinopsida; order Pinales; family Pinaceae; genus Picea; species Picea engelmannii. The sequence goes on along the minus strand of ML777848.1, from coordinate 749,312 downwards.
TTGAGAAGATAAGCTCTCGTCCTTAGGTAGATGAGGCATTTATTAGATTTAATGCAGGTAGATAAATTAATTAAGTCGAGATTAGACAATTTTTCTTTCAAGAGGGAAAATGGAATATAGGCACCCTCCTTTGTATTATTGTAATTCATTCAGAGATGATTCAGATTATTGAGATTATCAGCATTATCATTCAGGAGCAAAGGAGAGCAAAGCAAAGAACTGGTGAAAAATCCCCATGTACAGATATTGAATTAATAGGAAAGCTTTGATTCAATTCCATGGATGTGATTATTCTCTGTGTATTGTTGATATTATGTTGTTGCTTACTTGCTTCTTGTTATGCTTTCATTGTATATGTTGCATATGTAATTTCATGGCAGATTAGGAATCTAGGAGAGAGACGAGATTGAGTCTCCATTGTTTCTTTGAATGAACCGAGAGATTCCTTCATAGAGTGTAGTTGAATTCCTCTGCATAGAGTGCGTTGAGGAGGCCAGGCAGTTGAAATCGTGTTCTCATCTACCCAGAGTTGTGTTGGTTTATTCGGACCGTGCAGGCGACGTGCAGTTTTGATTGAAGACTCAGAGGCAAGCCGAGGAAGAGGAGAACATGAAAGCCTTGATTAAATTCCATGGATGTGTTTATTCTCAATGTGTTGGTGGCATTATGCCTTTTCATATTTGCTTCTTGTTACGTATTTCTTTCATATGCTGCATATGTGATTTTATGGAAGAATTGAAATCTGAATGTCTGAGTGGAAAGTGGGTGGAAGACAGAACGAAGAAGTCACTAGTCGCGAGGAATAGTCGTAGGTTGGCGAACCATCTCGTAGAGAGACACTCCTTGTTCGAAGGTGCAGCAAGGATAAAGGGGATGTGAAGTCTACAGAGCGAACAAAATAAATTTCGAAGGTTGGGAAAAGCAGAAGCGTCGAAAGAATCACGAGGAGTGCGACTCAAGTTCGTGGCTTGGGCGTTTCGGGAGCTCGTTGAGTAAAGCTCTTGATTCACGTAGAGGAGATCGCGGAATCGCAAGAAGCGAAGTCTCGGTAATTTCGCGCATAGTCAAGTTGACACAGCGAGAGATCTCAGGACATCAGGTCTCGGGAATAGAAGGGTCAAGATATTTGGTCTCACGAGGGGCGAGGAAGTGAGAGGCGAGATAGAAAGTTATCAGCATCTCGGTGTTTCGGATCTCGGGAGTTGGGACCCCGAAAGTATAGTGACGCGAGTCGCGATAGCGTGAGGTTTCGATACGCCGAAGGAAGGTCGACGTTGACCAGAGACATCGGGTCTCGGGGATCCGGGGTCAAGTATTCAGATTGTTGAATTCGCGAAGTCGCGAAAGCCGATCCTCCGATAACCAAGGAAGGGAGGATCACGCGGGTGAAGAGTCACTGTGGGTAGGAAGGGTTCCCACGAGGGGAACAGAAGAACCTTTGTGTTCTTCGGGCCAAGAGAAGAGAAGGTCCTAGTGAGAGAGACTGTGTCATCGTGGGCAGGGAGTTTGTGTCAAGTGGTATCAGAGCCTGAAGATCTTGTCTGTATATTTCAGGCGAGAGGAGTGAAGGAGGAAAGGAAAGCACTCTGATACTCACGACTTGCGTCAAGTGGTATCAGAGCAGGAAGTGGAGTTCTCTTTGTTCAGGTAGCAGAGAGAAGCAGATACACCATGCCACTGAGACGGGAGAGACAATCACCTGATCGTGAAGACAGGGACGCGTGAAGAAGGGGAAGGCCGGCAGGGAATCCAGAAATGGAGCGTCAAATACGAGATCTCAGGGCGAGACTCGAAGAGATGGAGACCACCCAAAGGCGCGGAACTGGAACTGGGGAGTTCAGTGATTCTGAAGTTGAAGAAGAAGCTGGACATGATGCTGAAGAAGTCACGGCAGAGGATGCATCAACATAAAGGCTGATCAGAGCCATTTCGAGGATGAGATCGAAGATGAAGATGGACATTCCCACCTTTGAGGGAAGTCTAAATGCTGAAGAGTTGTTGGACTGGATCCGAGCACTCGATACCTACTTCGATTATGAGGATATCGAAGAGGACAAGAAAGTGAGACATGATGTCACTAAGCTGAAAGGACATGCAGCCTTATGGTGGGATGAATTGTAGGCTGATAGGCGCTGCAAGGGAAAATAGAAGATTAAGAACTGGGATCGGATGATCGCCAATATGAAGGCAAAGTTCATTATGAAAGACTACCAGATCACACTGTTTAGGCGTATGTAGAACCTGAGGCAGAAGTTGATAATGGTGAAGGAGTACACCGAGGAATTTTACAGGCTCAACATTCGAGCTGGTCATCGGGAGAGTGATGACAAAAAGGTGGCGAGGTATCTGAATGGTCTGAGATATGACATTCAAAATGAATTCAGCATGTTGACCATCCGCACAGTTGAGGATGCGTACCAGATGGCTCTGAAAGCCGAAGAGAAGCTGATCCGCAAGCAAGGACAGCGAGGGAGAGGCAGGAGTCAGCCCCGAGGCAAGGCGGTTGACCAAGAAGGAACTCAAAAGGCCAAGGAGGAATGGCAGAAGCCTCAGGGTAGAGGTGAGAGAGGTGGTACCTTACAGAAGAGGTAGCCACAACCAGAACAAAGGCAGCAATATGCTGAACCGAGGAGGCAGCATACTGAGCAGGGTGGCGGATATGTTGACTCCAATGAAATTCCTCATACCCGAGGTAGAGGAAGAGGCAGACGAGGAATTATCACATGTTTTACATGTGGGAAAGACGGACACAAAGCCGTGGATTGTCCAGATAGGAAAATGGACAGAGGAAAGGCTCACATCACGGAGGTGCAGAGATGTGATGCTGAGAGCGAAGATGCAGACAGCGGAAGGTCTCTTGGGATGCATAAGATTCTTTTGAAACCTGAGAAATAGGTGGAAATCTCAGTGCAGCGGAGCAGACTGTTCAGGATGGCTTGTATAGCCAAGGACAAAAAGTGCAAGGTCATAGTTGACAGTGGGAGCACTGACAATCTAATTTCAACCGAGATGGTGGAAAAACTGGAGCTGGAAACAACTAAGCACCTGAGTCCATATAAAGTCTCGTGGTTACAGAAAGGACGCCGAGTAAGTGTCAATAAACAATGCTTAGTTAAATTTAAAATTGGGAATTATCATGATGAGATTCTGTGTGATGTCATTCCCATGGACGTATGTCACATACTGCTGGGTAGACCGTGGAAGTATGATAGAAATGTTGTTCATGATGGAAGGATGAACACATACACCTTGGAGAAGGATGGGAGAACCCATAGACTGCTTCCGATAAAAGATAAAGAAGTGAAGTCGGAAGTGAGCAGTGCAATACTTCTCATGAGTGGGAAAGAACTTCTCACAGAGTTGGAGAAGAATGAAGATCCACAATTCTTTGTTGTCAAGAAACCCAGAATTGTCCTGACAAGCACAAGAGTGGATGACTTGCCAGAAGAGGTTCAAGAACTGCTGGGAGAGTTCGCTGACATCATCGTGGATGAACTACCTCGTTCGTTGCCACCGATGCAGAGTGTGAGTCATCACATCGACCTCATACCCGGGGCAAGCTTACCAAACAAGGCAGCATATAGGTTGACACCTCAGGAGAACGAGGAGGTCAAGAGGCAGGTACAGGATCTGCTGGATAAAGGACTGGTGAGGGAGAGCCTTAGTCTGTGTGTCGTTCCAACGATACTGAGTCTGAAGAAGGATGGAGGCTGGAGAATGTGTACAGACTCCAGGGCGATAAATAAAATCACCATCAGGTACAGGTTTCCACTGCCGAGAATGGATGACTTGATGGATTGCCTAAGCGGGGAAAATTATTTTTCGAAGATAGATCTCAAGAGCGGATATCATCAGATCCGGATGAGAGAGGGAGATGAATGGAAGACAGCATTCAAGACAAACGAGGGTTTGTACGAATGGCTGGTCATGCCGTTTGGGTTGACAAATGCGCCAAGAACTTTTATGAGGCTGATGAATGAAGTCCTGCGGGAATTCATTGGCAAATTTGTGGTCGTATACCTGGATGGCATACTGATATTCAGCAAGACAAAGGCAGAACACTTGAGGCATTTAGCCATAATGATGAAAAGGCTATAGCAGGAGAAGTTGTTGATCAATTTGAAGAAATGATCGTTCATGCAGACAAAACTCATTTATTTGGGTTTTGTAATCTCGGAAAATGAATTGAAGATGGATCCTAAGAAGGTATAAGTAATCAGGAATTGGCCATCACCGAGGAATGTTTTGGAGGTAAGGAGCTTTCATGGACTGGCTAGTTTCTACAGGAAATTCATTCGAAATTTCAGTGGAATTAGCGCAGCAATGATGGACACAGTGAAGAAGTGACATAAAGTTTTTCATTGGACAGTCGAGGCTGAGAAGAGCTTCAATCTATTGAAGCGGAAGATAACTGTGCATCCAATTCTGGTGCTGCCAGATTTTGAAAAGACCTTCCAAGTGAAGTGTGATGCTAGTGGATATGTTGTTGGAGGGGTCCTGAGTCAAGATGACAGACCTGTTGCATATTACAGCGAGAAGCTGGATGATACAAAGCTGAAGTACTCCACATACGACAAAGAGTTCTATGCCATCATACAGGCATTGAAAAAGTGGAGGCATTACTTGATACCCAAGGAATTTGTTTTGTACAACGACAATCACGCATTGCAGTTCGTGAGTCAACAGGAGAAGTTGAGCCAGAAGCATGCGAAATGGGTAGAGTATATGAAAAGTTTTACATTCATGATCAAACACATTTTAGGAACTGCTAACAGAGTAGTTGATGCCTTGAGCAGGAAATGCTTGTTGTTGCAGGAGTTCAGAGTCAAAACCTTGGGTTTTGAAAATTTAAAGGATATGTATGCAGGTGATGCAGATTTTGCAGAAGCATACGAGGCAACTGAGAATCCAGTTCTCAGGGATTGGAGTCTGTGGCTGGAATATATGATCCAGGAGGGATTGCTATTAAGAGGCAATCAACTGTGCATTCCAGATTGCTCCATGAGGGAGAATTTGGTGAAGGAAAAACACAGCGGTGGCTTAGCAGGTCATTTCGGACATGAAAAAACGTTCGCCAAGCTGAGCGAATCATATTTTTGGCTGGGGATGTGCACTGATGTCAAACGGTTTGTTGACAGGTGCAGGATATGTCAACATGCGAAGGGCCGAAAGCAGAACAGAGGGTTCTATCAGCCGTTGCCCATACCTGAGAGGCCATGGGAAGCCATCAGTATGGACTTTGTGTTGGGTTTGCCGAGAACGCAGCGAGGAGTTGATTCCATATTTGTGGTGGTGGACAGGTTTCCAAAGATGGCACATTTTATTCCATGTCATAAGACCAGCGATGTGACCCACATCGCGAATTTTTTTTTCAAAGAGATTTTCCGATTACATGGATTGCCGAGAAGCATAGTCTCGGATCGGGACACAAAGTTCATAGGTCATTTTTGGAGGACGCTATGGAGGAAGTTGGGGACTGACTTAGCATTCAGTTCTGCATACCATCCGCAGACAAATGGACAGACGGAAGTGGTTAATAGAAGCCTGGGAGATCTATTGAGAAGTCTGGCGACGGAGCATCACAACAGCTGGGATCAGATCCTACCACAGGCAGAATTCACGTACAACGATTCGGTGAATCAGAGTACAGGTAAGAGTCTATTCCAAATTTTGTATAGGACATAGCCAAGGGGAGTTTCTGAACTCAGGGATTCAGAACAAGCTGAAACTAGCAGTGCGAGTGCGGAAAGATTCGCTGAGGCGATGCAGGAACTTCACATGCAGGTGAAGCAGCAATTGCAGAAATCGAACCAAGAATATAAGTGCAGAGCCTACCTGAGGAAGAGACAACTTCAGTTTGAAGTTGGGGACATGGTTCTGGCACACTTAAGGAAAGAAAGGTTCCCAAGGGGGACCTATAACAAGCTCAAGATGAAGAAAATCGGGCCATGCAGAGTCCTGAGGAAGTTTGGGGAGAATGCATATGAGCTTGAGTTGCCAGAGGGCATCGGGATATCTACGATTTTCAATATTTCGGACTTATACCCATACAGGGCCAAGGATGCAGAAGCTGGAACTGATGATCCAATGATCCAGTGGAAGAAACAATTACTAGTTGTACAAGAACCGCAGATGGAGTGCATACTGGAGAAGCGAGCAGGAAGGAATACCAGGCGGAAGCAATATTTTGAGTACTTGGTGAAATGGAAGAACCACCCAGTGGAGGATGCCAGCTAGGAAATAGAGGCAGTCATACAGAAGCATGGTCACACCGTGCAGGAGCTCATGGATAGGAGCCCATGAAATCTTTTGAGCTGAGGAGTATGATGCAGGAGCATCCACAACCCATCAAGCGAGACAGCGCGGGGAGCAAAGAAAAGACAGCTGGAGAGCACCAACATTCAAAATTTGAAATATTTTGATATTTGGTGCTGCCAAACATTAATGCATTGGTATAATGAAGCGCATTTGTACATGTAATGGACCTTGAGCAGATAAGCTCTCGTCCTTAGGTAGCTGAGGCATTTATTAGATTTAATGCAGGTAGATAAATTAATTAAGTCGAGATTAGACAATTTTGCTTTCAAGAGGGAAAATGGAATATAGGCACCCTCCTTTGTATTATTTTAATTCATTCAGAGATGATTCAGATTATTGAGATTATCAGCATTAGCATTCAGGAGCAAAGGAGAGCAAAGAAGAGAACTGGTGAAAAATCCCCATGTACAGATATTGAATTAATAGGAAAGATTTGATTCAATTCCATGGCTGTGATTATTCTCTGTGTATTGTTGATATTATGTTGTTGCTTACTTGCTTCTTGTTATGCTTTCATTGTATATGTTGCATATGTAATTTCATGGCAGATTAGGAATCTGGGAGAGAGACGAGATTGAGTCTCCATTGTTTCTTTGACTGAGCCAAGAGATTCCTGCATAGAGTGCAGTTGAATTCCTCCGCATAGAGTGCGTTGAGGAGGCCAGGCAGTTGAACTCGTGTTCTCATCTGCCCAGAGTTGTGTTGGTTTATTCGGACCGTGCAAGCGATGTGCAGGTTTGATTGAAGACTCAGAGGCAAGCCGGGGAAGAGGAGAATGGGAAAGCCTTGATTAAATTCCATGGATGTGTTTATTCTCTGTGTGCTGGTGGCATTATGCCTTTGCATATTTGCTTCTTGTTACGTATTTCTTTCATATGCTACGTATGTGATTTTATGGAAGAATTGAAATCTGAATGTCTGAGTGGAAAGTGGGTGGAAGATAGAACGGAGAAGTCACCAGTCGCGAGGAATAGTCGTAGGTTGGTGAAACATATCATAGAGAGACACTCCTTGTTCGAAGGTGCAGCAAGGATAAAGGGGACATGAATTCTACAGAGAGAACAGAAGAAATTTTGAAGGTTGGGAAAAGCAGAAGCGTCGAAAGAATCACGAGGAGTGTGACTCAAGGTCGTGGCTTGGGCATTTCGGGAGCTCGTTGAGTAAAGCTCTTGATTCACGTAGAGGAGATCGCGGAATCGCGAGAAGCGAAGTCTCGGCAGTTTCACGCATAGTCAAGTTGACACGGCGAGAGATCTCGGGACATCGGGTCTCGGGAATAGAAGGGTCAAGAGATTTGGTCTCGCGAGGGGCGAGGAAGCGAGAGGCGAGATAGCAAGTTATCAGCATCTCGGTGTTTCGGATCTCGGGAGTTGGGACCCCAAAAGTATAGTGACGTGAGTCGCGATAGCACGAGGTTTCGATACGCCAAAGGAAGGTCGACGTTGACCAGAGACATCGGGTCTCGGGGATCCGGGGTCAAGTATTCAGGTTGTTGAATTCGCGAAGTCGCGAAAACCGATCCTCCGATAACCAAGGAAGGGAGGATCACGCGGGTGAAGAGTCACTGTGGGTAGGAAGGGTTCCCACGAGGGGAACAGAAGAACCTTTATGTTCTTCGGGCCGAGAGAAGAGAAGGTCCTGGTGAGAGCGACTGTGCCATCGTGGGCAGGGAGTTTGCGTCAACCAATCATAGGCCATATGTGCTAGTATTCATAGATGAACTGCTAGGTCGACACTGAGTTAGTAGAGCTAACCCCAGACCATACATGCCCACATTCACAAATGAGAAAGGGCAGCATGAACAGGTTGAATATTTTGTGGAACAATTAGCCAGGAGTACCAGGGAATACTACAGCTTGGATATGAAATTTCAAAGACAGATGTCCCTAGATCAGTATTTTCAACTCAGGTTCAAAAACCAGCCTAGGATGAACCACAGGGGAAGCTTTGAGTTTGAGTGAAGGGCAGGGAAGATATATATTCCATACTTTGATGGTACAGCTAAGATGACAGCATAAGAATGGGTGCAGAAGCTTGATACTTACCTACAGCTTAACCCCATGAGAGAGATGGAGGCCGTCAAGTTTGCCACTATGTACTTGGATGTAAAGGCCCATGATTGGTGGTACCATGGGCTCACCACACTCGGAAACAACCAGATTGTATCCTATACAGAATTCACTCAGAGGCTCATTGATAGATTTGATCTAGGAGATCCTAAGTTACATTTCTGGGAGCTCACCCAACTCAAGCAAACAAGTACGGCTGAGGCATACATTGACGAGTTCCATAGGTTGGAAGTGATGGTGAAATATGTGTCTCCAACCAGGCTCATGATTCTCTTTATAGAAGGATTGATGGAACCCTTGAAGGGTTGGGTTAAGGCCTTCAAGCCTACTAGCCTACAGGAAGCCATTTGGAAGACGAGGGATCTAGGTCCAGTTGCTAAACCAAAATTCATGCCCAGACCACCTCTTAACAATGGTGGAAGAGATCAAAGGCCTCCAATAAACCAGGGAGGACGTGACCCTAAGGGTTATGACAAGGGCCATGGCAGAATAGATGACAACACTAGGAGGGAAATGAGAAGGAAGCAACTCTGCTTCACATGCAAGGAGCCATGGAATACCTCACACAAGTGCATGGGACGAGGACAGGTACATTACATTGAGGTCACTTCAAATGATAAATAAGAGGATGAGTATGGTCAGATACAAAACATGGAGGCCGAAACGTTAGAGGTAGCAGAAGAGGAGGTTCCAGAACTAGACTGTGCGGCTGGAGATAAGGCTACATTGGCATCTATCAGCGGGGTACCCAAGTTCAACACCTTAAGGATGAGAGGGGTCTTGAAAGGGAAAAGAGTGTCGATTCTGATTGATGGAGGAGCTTCCCACAATTTCATTGATGCAACATTATTGAAGAGGAGGCACATACCTACAATAGAGTTTGAAGGATTCAAAGTGGAGGTAGCAGGTGGTAGTACTATTCCCTATAAAAGATACATACCAGGTATGAAACTCACCTTGGGAAGGCATGAGTTAGTTCAGTATGTGTATGTGATGGATCTTCCCGATACCAACATCATCCTAGGGGTGCAGTGGCTTAGCACTTTAGGACCCATCACCACAAATTACAAGACCATGGAAATTTCCTTTGTGGAGGAAGGAGGACGAAAGGTTGTGCTCAAAGGCATGACAGATAACTCTGCCAAAGTGGTCATGGCCAAGAGGACGGAAGCCATCTACAGAAGGGAATAAATTGTATACGCAACGGAATTTAAGGTCTCAACATGGGTGGATGCGAAGGGAAAGGTTCATTACACACCAGAGATCAAAAGAATCCTTGACAAGCATTAGAAAGTGTTTGGGTCGATTCCTCTAGGTGTGCCACCAGACAGGGGGTTTGAGCACATCATTGAGATAGAAGAAGGGGCTAAGCCTATTATCACCACACCCTATAGTCATCCCAAGAAGTATAAAGACAAGATAGAGAAGGCCATCAAGGAGCTTCTAGACATGGGACACATCAGACCGAGTTCAAGCCCATTTACTTCATCAGTAGTCTTGGTGAAGAAGTAGGATGGAACAATGAGAATGTGAATTGACTTCTGGGATTTGAATAAAAAGACGATCAAAAATAGGTACCCCATACCTAGGATTGATGAGTTGTTGGATGAGCTACATGGAGCTATATATTTCACAAAAATTGATCTCCGCTCGAGCTACCATCAAATCAAGATGAGGTAGGAGGACATCTCAAAAACAACCTTTAGGTGTCACTACGACCATTACAAGTTTTTGGTTATGCCCTTCGAGTTAACCAATTCCCTAGCCACATTTCAGTCTTGCATGAACCATGTGTTCAACAAACAACTAAGGAAACACTTGTTGGTATTCTTTGATGACTTGCTCATTTACACCAAGACCTGGGAGGAACACCTTCGACATGTGGACCAAATCCTATCAATCATGGAAGAACAGTCACTATATGCCAAGGAATCCAAGTGTGAGTTTGGAATGACAGAAGTGCTTTACTTGGGACACATCATAGGGGCAAAAGGGGTACAGGTACACCAGGAGAAAATAACAGCCATTAGGGAATGGCCTACTCCGAAAACACTCACAGAACTGAGGGGATTCCTAGGCCTATGCACATACTACAAGAAATTTGTCAAAGGGTTTTCTCAATTGTGCACACCCTTGACTGATCTGACCAAAAAGGGGTCCTTCAAATGGAATGATGAGGCCCAAGTCATGATGGAGAAAATGAAAGAGGTCATGAGCACCTGCCCAGTTCTAGTTCTTCCTAATTTCGGTATACCCTTCACTTTGGAGTGTAATGCATCGGGGGAAGGTATAGGGGTCGTGTTGATGCAGAATAGGCACACCCTTGCCAATGAAATCCGGAAACTCAAGGGTCCTGAACTACTTTACAACATTTACGACAAAGAAATGTTGGCTATCATGAATGCACTAGCCAAATTTAGGCAATATTTGGTAGGTGCAAGGTTTGTGGTCAAATCATACCATAACAATCTTAAATATCTATTGGAGCAGAAGGATTTGAATGAAAGACAACAAAAATGGGTAAGAAAAATACATGCCTACAACTTTGTCATTGAATTCGTCAAAGGGAAGAACAATGCAGTGGCCGATGCATTATCCAGAAGGCCATCCATTTTTTCCATGTCCGATATGTCAGTCGACTGGAAGGAACACTTGATAGTGGAATATGAAAAGGATTAGTTCGCTTGTCAACTGTTGAACAAGCAAATACAGGTTGACAACTTCAAGGTCATAAATGACCTCATCTATTACAAAGGCCAGATTTTTTAGTTCCTAGATCAGCTCTCAAAGCTAAGATCCTACATGCATGTCATAACTCACCAGTAGCAGGGCATCAGGGCACCAGTAAGACGTACAGGCAGGTGAGAGAGAGGTTTGCATGGAAAGGCCTCAAGGAATATGTGATGAAGCATGTCAAAGAATGCACTACATGCCAAGAAAACAAGGATGAGCACACGCACCCTGCAGGATTGTTGTAGCCCCTACCTATTCCAGAGCACAAGTGGGAAAGTATATCCATGGATTTCATCACCGGGTTTCCCAAAGCATAGGGGAAATATTGCATTTTCGTGGTGGTAGACAGGTTGACGAAGTTTGCACACTTTTTTCCCATAGCCATAGACTTCAGTGCAACACAGGTGGCCGAATTATTTTTCAAAGAGGTGTTCAGACTACACCGCCTACCCAAAACCATCATTAGTGACAGGGACAACAGATTCATGAGTATGTTTTGGTAGGAGTTGTTCAGATTAGTGGGTACAACATTGACTCCTAGTACTAGCTATCACCCTCAGACGGATGGTCAAACTGAGATAGTCAACAAATGGGTGGAAGGTTACCTCAGAAACTACATAGTAGGACAACAGAAAGCATGGGTCAGATGGTTACATTTGGGAGAATATTGCT
>ML777848.1:716015-736445 GCA_009831015.1 Picea engelmannii | reverse complement strand
AAGTATAAGTAAGAGGCTGGGGTGCACCTATTACTCATTCTGGTTTTGGATTAGCATTTTCTATTGCTCTTGAGCATTCAGTTTGGGAGTTTTGTTGTACAAACCCTTGTGAGAAACTCAGTGGTGAAATATCCACTCACCTTGTTCTGCAACTTGGTCTTGGGGATGGAAGACTCCTCCACACCATTCTAGTCTCAGCCCATCTTCATCTAGTGCTTCAGAAGGTAGCAGACCATATTGTTCTTGTGTTTCTAGCAAGGGTGCACCATCATCTAGAGGGAGGTTCGATCCAGCTTATCCTAAGGGCCTGGGGCCATTCCGACAGTTGGGTTTTGTTTGCAGGGGCAGGACCATCAATTTGAAGGATTTTCTGGAGGGTTATCATCATTCTACATTTGTCTGTAGATTGGGACATCTTGGAGCCATAGGGGACATCCTGTGATTCAGTAAAACTCAGATCTAGGGAGATATGAGTCTGAAACTTCTCCCATGGGATTCTCATAGCCCGATCTATATTCTTGGAGAGTTTTAGAGCATTTGCAGGCCTCCTTCATCAGGGTCTAACCAGCTAAGGTTTCATTCATCTTGTGGGGTTCACCATTCAGTGGAGGAACTCATATCTATAGGGTTTGAGAGTGGATTTGGGAATTTGGACATCTGGGTTGTCCTTACAGTTACCCGATCTATCATTTGGCATATTTCTTGGGATGATTGGACACTTTTGGTAGCAGGGCCAAATTATTGAGGGCTTCAACATTCTTGCAGGGCATGGCACTTTCCAGCTTGGAGGTTGAGCATTAGTACAGTTCAGATCTACTTGATTCAGTCTTCATTGTATATCCAGCCTTTGGAGGCTTATTTTGTATTGCCGGGAGAATTTTGTAGCAGCTCATATCTATTGCTTGTACGACCATCTAAGGTTTATGCCAGATCGACCATCTATTGTATTGATCTTACATTGATCATAATAAAAAGGTTATATCTTTGCTTGTGCTTCTACATCTTGAATATATTGTGATCTTCATGTGTTGATGAATCTTGTATGCACTTAATAACTCAATAAATACCTGCACATCAATAGATCAGTAATAGTTAGTGATTCCAAGAAAGAATTTGGCTAGGATCATTACAACGTTCCTGAGGTTTTTGACTCTAAGGAGGTGGTCTCTTGGTGCACCAAAAAATACATTCCATGCCAAAGAATTATTCCACTGCACGACCATTCTCCTATTTCTTTGTCGCCTTGGCTCTTCCGCAAGATGTTAAAATTGTTGAACCCAACATTGACATTCAGAGGACAAGACTGCAAACAGTTTCTAGAAAAACATCATAATGGGTTGGACATCTTAGCGGAATTCCTCTAAGACTTGACAACAGTTCCTGAAGATATCACAAGGCTGCAGGTAAGTTCCTTTAGAAATCCATTTCGGGAAATTGCTTGGTTGGTTACAAGAATAACGACACAGGCATCCACAACAAGCATTTCCCATATAATTATTTATATTTTGTATTTCACAGTCAAGGAAAAATACATGTTCGATTGGGGGAAGCTAATTTCGATTGAGCTCTGCTCCCAGTTGTCACGATTCAAAGAATCGAATAAATTTTATATGTCATCCTACTTGATTTTCGCAATTGTGTATTGTTGTCCATTCCCAAAACTTTCTCTTTCCAATAAAATAAACTGTGGATTCGACCCAGTAACATTCTGGCATGAGGCCCTGTGGAGACACAAGGCGTCCCATTTTTTTATGAAGTTTTTAATGTCTTTGTCTCAGTTTTCAAAGATTTACTGCTAGGCAAGGATGCTCCGTGGATGTCTGGCCATGCAACCAAGTTTTTGAACAGGAAGGGCACACTTGAGCAAGAGGAAAATCACAGTGTCTTCATGGTCTTTGGCTCTAAGTAAAATCATTCCTTCCTTCCATGCCACATCACGGACAAGATGTTTGTTGTAGAAATAGCAAGGTAATACAACCACTCGTTGCATTTTTTCCATGACAAGAAAAAAAAATAGTTCATTCCTTTGCCCTAGAAAGCCGGAGACTTCATGTGCAGAAACATCAACAAGATTGATGAGTTTGTTGCCCATTTTAAGAAATTGAACCTAACGTACACTGAAAGGCTAAAAGGGTTCGAACCTAATGGAATTTTTCGAGAACATTTACTAGGTGTTGGATTTAACACCTCTTTTATCCATACATGCGTGACCCAAGATAGGAACAATGTTGACAACAATCCTGCTTCTGCCGATTGTGACACAGAGAGATTGCAAAGAACCAATGAATTGTATAGACAACATGAAAAAGTATCTGATGAGAAGAGTACCCAGTCCCCCGCCAACACTCCCAAGAGAACGACATCATGGAGCATTGCTTCAACGGTCCACCCCAGTAAGAAAGCAACACAGAAATCTTCAAATGGAGGAGGATATAAGAACCCTCCTCGCATAAATATTGATAGTTCCCACAAAATTCCACTGACAGAGAAGAGAAAAAACAATGCATGGCAGGCGAAGGAATCCCAAATTGAAAGTGGAAATCTGCAACTTGAAATTGAAGCTAAGCACATGTAGAAAATTGGGTCGTCCATGGTGGAAATATCAGACACCGACTTTTTTGACATAGATGAATCCTTCATAATCCAGAGCGCTATTTTTGACAGCCAATCTAAAAGTCTGGTCATTGAAAAGAGAGATGTAACAAACATAAAAGGAAAATATCGCGCAAACATTAACTTTAGCAAAATGTCGTTGTCCCAAATCTACCAATTTCACAAGGGAACCGATGACATTCTTCATGATTCCATTCGAGGAATTGAGACAAAAAATGCCAATATGAAACAACGCCTCACGGAATTTGAGCAGTCTTTCCTTGCAAGTCCATAATTTTCCAGTCCTTTGGAAAAAATCATGTCTACTACCATTGCAGCGAAGATGAAAGTATCCTCTACCCTCCTTGCATTCTCTAGAGCCCTTGTAGAGAATAACATCAACAAAAAAATGTAGCTAGTTACTGAAGCCTGGGAAACATCACAAAATTTAGTTTCCTTCGGAAAGAAGCCCAATGATTTGCTGAAACAATTGGAGACGAATTTAAAAAATGAACAACTTTTTTGTGATCAGGTACTGGCCCCTTTTGCCAAATATGCCGAAAACACATCGGAACTGAAAATAAGATAGGAGAATATCCCCTCGCGAAAGCACACCAAAAAAGTAAAAGCATGCTGGCAAAAGAAAGTTGACAACCTGCAGCTCATTGTCAAGTCATGTAAACAAGTCACATCAGAAAAGGTAGATTTATTCACAAGCCTGCTCTAGCTGGACTTAGCCGGAACTACCAACGAGGTTCAATATCCTAACTTAATTTTCAAATCCTTGTCAGTCACCAAAGAAGCCTTCAAGGAACAAGTTGATATTTTAAAGGGGTTGTCTTTCGAAAAGTTGTAACATCGTCTAGATGAGCACGAGCACTGGGTATTGGACTATGCCTCACACAATGAAGAAATTGAACAGACTCTGCATAGTATTTCAATGGATCTAAGGAAATTAGAAAACGACCTTTACGGAATAGAAATCCGGGATGAAACCAACACAACCCCCATGAAAATCTACATCAAAGAATGGTTCCAAGAGAGAATGGATGGCTTCGTCTAGGAAGGGCAACAACCAGTCAATAGGACTACAATTCCCATCGACGAAAGCAACAAAAACGCATCAGATTCATAGTAAATTTATACTGCCATATTGTTTTGTTTATCAATCCAATTTAAGTCTATGTTGTCATCTTCTCTTCTTTATCAATCCACTAATTTCCTCTTTCAATAGAAAACTATAACCAAACACTCTTAACTTCCAATTTCTTATTTTCAGGTCTTCCTCTCTACCGTCCCACACTTCTTTCAACATTCCTAATTCTTGTACTTATTTATTTTTATGGTCCACAAGAGCCCCAATCCCATTCTATATGACAAACACATTTAAATTTCTAGAAACATGTAACAAACATTATTATTTTTTGATAAATTCCAAAGAAAACTGATTCAACAATGCCCTTATTGTATACTAAATTTTAGGTTTCCAGGAACCTTTTTTGTTTGTTCCAAATAAAACTAATTCGGATATGCTATATTTCTCGTCTCCTATTGTATGCTAGTTTTTTGGTCTTCAATGATGTTGATGTTTTAAATGTTGATGTAATTTCTAGAGATATGTAACAAACATTATTTATTTTATAATAAGTTTGTATAGTTCGCAATGTCGCTTCTCAATTTGTATATCATGGAACTCTCGATGTTGTTTGTAGGGCGCAGAACAACAGAGACCCATTTTTGAAACCTCCATCCCGAGAACCCGTGATCCAAAAACTGGCAAAGTATGGAATGACTGCTCCCTGCATGCTCTATAAAACGTGTACAAAGAAAACTAATTTGTCAATGCTATATCTTTTTTTCCCAAGAAAAGCCTTAGTTTTAAAGGAAGCTAATTCGGGAAAATGTTATTACTATTCTATTGTATAACAGACATTAATTTTTTGTAAATTTCTATAGTTCACAACTCCTCCTGTCATTTTGTATATCACGAAACTGTCGGTACTATTTGTAGTCCATGGAACATCAGAGACTCAATTTTGAACCTACCAATTTCCAGAAACATATAACAAACATTATTAATTTTTGATAGATTACAAAGAAAACTGATTCAACAATGCCCTTATTGTATACTAAATTTTGGGTTTCAAGGAACCTTTCTTGTCTGTTCCAAATAAAACTAATTCGGATATGCTACATTTCTTGTCTCCTATTGTATGCTAATTTTTTGGTCTTCAACGACGTTGATGTTTTAAATGTTGATGTAATTTCCAGATATATGTAACATACGCAATGTCGCTTGTCAATTTCTATATCGTGGAACTCTCGATGTTTTTTGTAGGGCACAGAACAACAGAGACCCATTTTTGAAACCACCAGCCCGAGAACCCGCAATCCAAAAACTATCGAAGTATGGAATGACCGCTCCCCGCATGCTCTATAAAACGTGTGCAAAGAAAACTAATTCGGCATTGCTATATCTTTTTGTCCAAGAAAAGCATTAGTTTTAAAGAAAACTAAACTCCACCTGTCATTTTGTATATCACGGAAATGTCGATGCTATTTGTAGGCCATGAAACATCAGAGGCCCAATTTTGAACCCACCAGCCCGAGAACTCGTGATCCAAAAACTGGCTAAGTATGCAGTGAGGGCTCCCTACATCCTCTATAAAATCTCTTCCCTATACTTTATAAAAGTAGAAATTTCGTATGTATAAAACTAAATATCTACTTTATACAAGTATATATTTCGTATGTATAATTTTTTTTATTTCTGATGAATTTCTATAGTCCGCAACTCCACTCCTCTATTTCCGTATTGTAGAGAACATTAGAGCCCCAATTTCTGTATCACACAATTGTCAGTGATTTTTGTATATCGCCACCCCGACAACCCGCGATCCATTACAAAAGTACATATTTCCTATGTATAAAAGTATTTCAGTGTATTTCAACTTTCTAGCCACGTGTCTCTATTAGGTCACATTTACTCCCATCCCAACCTCGTAGGGACTCCGCTACCATGAAGCCTTGTTAAAATATATGTTTTATTTTTAAACTTATAAAGACATAAATCTCGCATGCCTTCCTTTCTTATAAACCTTAAAATACTTATTTTATTAAATATAGAATACCATATCATATTTGAAACTTTGAAATTATATTATTTTTACTTATTATAGCACACTACACACTTTTTACTAATAATAAATAATGGACATTAAAATAAAACTGAATTAATGAGTTATATTTAAAAATGAATTAAAAAATATTTTATACTAAATAAAGAAAGTCTTAATTTATGGGAAAATATAATCATTCTCTTTTTGACGAATTGGGATAAAGACAAGTTTCAAATTGAGATTGTGTGGCAAGGTCATGGCATAGGTTCTCCAAAATAAGCTGGGTTGAGCCTAGTATATGGAGAGTGTTTACATTATATACATAAAGTAGTAAATGAGAATTGAACTATAAGTATTTTAACATGTATGTGTATTTTATTCAATGTTTTGGATTGATGGAATTATATACGGAGTAAATGTAAATTGGACTATAACTCAATGTAATATGTATGTATTTTTCAATTTTTCAAATGACCACAATTTTATATGACCACAATTTTATATGGATAATTCTACACGACTCTATCTGATAATTGTTGTAATCATATATATAGCTACATATCCAACTTTATATGAGAACTGTTGTAATTATACATAGCACATATCCAAAAACATAAGTGAGAGATTTTTTTTTATATAAATAAAAATAAAATCAATCTAAACTATATTGCTTTTTTTTTTTTTTAATTTACCATTGTCCTAAAACTCCTTTCCTATTTATTTACAGTTTGTTCTCCATAAATAAATCTGAATACATTTATACATTGAATTATTTAGATCTACCATTGATTTGAATTATAGGTTTATTTTAGATCTACAGTTTAATTTTTATTATAGAGATTCTATATCTCAAATCTACATTCTAGATTATATCCTAGCTTTATTTTAGATCTATATTTTAAATACACCATTCCAAATTTATATCCAACTTTATAGTAGATCTATTTTTCTTTTTAAATCTACAATTTTACATTTATATTCTAGTTTTATATTTTAGATATACCATTCAAGATTTATTCCATATCTCTATTTATCTACGATGTCAGATCTATATTCAACATTTATTTTCAAATATGGCCAAGGATATAGTGCTACTCTTAAGGATTAATCCATATCCCTATTTTTTTTCTAACCTAATTGGGAAGGTCCATAGGATTTAAAGGTTGAAACGAGGCTTAGATACCATATGTAATGGCCCGATCTACTAATAAAAATAAATACAAAAATTACCCATAAAATATATCAATTCAAATAACTATTGATTTCTAGCATAGAGAAACTTCAATAAAAGTTTACTTAACTCATAAGAGCAGTGAGAGGTGAGGAACTTATAACCTGTGATGAAGAAACCGACACACCTGTAATTTGGTGAATTTAGAAACATAGAAATACCTTGATATTTGATCTGGCCATCCACACAAAAAAGTAAGGGATGACTCTACGCCCAACTATAGACCTTGCTACTTTAATTATTCAACATCAGGTCACCCCCGAGTTGTCAATCCACTACTAGACCAACCCTTCTTAGCTCTGTCCTCTATAGCCCAAGCTAAAGAGAGAGATCATATTTTTCTCCTTCTTCCCTTCCCTTATATAGAATCGATCCATGATAAAGAACTCAATCCCTGTGGTCCACCTGCCATTATGTAATTCTTTCTTTATCATATTTTAGGGTTTTTTTCCATAAATTACCATTACTTATTTTACCCCTTTCTTTTATTGCACAAATATTTATTTTTAAGTACTTATTATGATCCATTTATGATAATTTATTATACTAATTTATTTATTTAATAATAATATGGGGCATGACACACTTATCCAAGTCAACCCATCATTTGACCATCTTCTAATGTGCAAAGATTATCCTTCTTTTTCTACACATTCTGTGCAAAAAAATCCCTTGATTTTTGTGTGACCGTTTAAAAAATAAACAAAAAGAACTAATCAATAGCTCATTAATGTGTTCACGTTTGTTTAGGTGACATAGTGGGTATGTGTTGACTTGTCAAATCCTAGTAGGAGTGTCACTAGTAGCCTACTCTGCATTGATTTCAACATATAACTGAATAAAAGTTTGGTGAGATTGCCACTAGGCTTGAGAAATTCTCTCTAAGTGGTTACTAGCAAGGATGAGGCATTGTTATTCTATCATGCCTAGGAAATTTTGGAAGTAGGTAGCAAGACTATGGATCCAGGAATCCGAAAAATCTCCATCCATTTGGATACCATATTTAGGTGATGAGATTCTAGTGTCTAGCTACAAAGTAAACATGGAAGTCCTAGGTTGGCATCTTAGGGATTTAGTAAGGGTGTTGGTCAATTCCTAAACCACATTGTATAAACTAGGATTTTCTTCATCAAAGCAATGTCAAGTTTTGTGAGGAACCATTAAGAGATATGATGTGTAAGAGATGAAGAGAAGCAGAGTGGAAACCCTAGGTTAAGGAGTTGTTAAGGGTTTCATCTAATAATGGAATCTAAGATATGAAGCTAATAATATGAKAGGGATGTTGCCAAATTTTGAGCAAGAGCTAAGGATATGGAACACAACATAATAGGAATTACTAGGGTGGGATGGAAATATCTAAAACCCCAAAAGGTGACYAGATGTGGGTGGGAACTGAACCTAATGTACCAAATGGAGAGGTGTGTTGAATACTATTTTGTTGGGTGGGGCCAATGGAAAAGATAAACAACTAAGAGAAGGAAATTGGGGTGGAGGACTAACCTCAAGGGAACCCACATATTCAATACTCTAAGTTGGAACAAGGCTAAGAAACCCCCAAAGAGGGCATGTGGGGTGGGAGCGTGACCTCTAGAGAACCCATCGCTTGAGTAAAAAAAGAGGAGTCAAAGATATTATTTCTCTGATAATAAATGTTATGAAGTAAGTGCATGAGAAAAAAATTAGATAAAAAAGAACAAAAACGTTGTAGTTGATATTTTGAGCATATATGTATGCATGCACTCAAAACTTGGTTATGCACCATTAATTGAGCATATATTGCATGCATCCATAGAATATAGAGAGGAGCCACCATCATCTTTTGATATAGATGGTTAAGATTTCTTGGGTCTCTTTCTTCCTTAGGTGTTGTGTTTGTTGAGGACACCCTCATTTTGTATTGATTCTACGCTATTTTTTCTTTCTTAATTTTCTTGCTTGTTCTTGGGTTTGAGTTATAGGTTAGATCCATTTCATATGATTTGGTATCGGAGAAATTCTAGCATCTTATTGAATAATTCAACCTGTCTTTCTCTTATATCAAAATCACATTCCTCCTTTCAAGTCTTTTTTGTGTCTTGATGCCACTAGTTCCCCATGAAGGCTTGTAGCTTTAATACCCTTATATGTTATAGAATGCAATTTTTGTATAGTCTGATTAGATATGTAGAGTTATGTTTTTAATTTACATAACATTTTATTTATTTGTAATATTTTTATAAATTATAATTCTAATATAAAATTTATGATTAATTTTTATATATTTTTAAATATTTAAAAAAAATATTTTTTATTGTTATATAAAATGTATATGAAAAAATGATATATAAATAAATGGAGTTATAATTAGCAAATTAGATTTTACTTCAATTATAATCAACTAATTTGATTCTTGCCTTTTCTTCTTTCAATATATTCAAAGTAATTACCTAAATACTTTATTCTTTTATTATTGGTAAAAATATTCGTTCAAAGTAGTTACCTAAATATTTTAATCTTTTATTATTTATAAAAATCTTCATTGTTACAAACCTAACATTAAAAAACATGATTATAACTTATATACTCTTATGTATTTTATGTAACACATTATTTTTTACAAATTTTTCATAAATTAAAATTATGATGTAAAATTTATGATTAATTTTCATATTTTTTTAAATATTTAAAAATTATCATATTTTTATTGTTATATAAAATATATATGAAAAAAATAATATATAAGTAAATGAAGTTATAATTAACAAATTGAATTTTACTTCAGTTATAATTAACTAATTAAATTTTCTAAGCTTTCATATTCTTTCAATTTTTTCAAAGTAATTAAATATATACTTTATTTTTTTATTATTTCTAAAAATCTTCATTGTTACAAATTTAAAAKTAAAAAAACATGATTATAATTTTTCCATTCATGGATTTGTTATTTTTTATATTTCCTTTTCTTTATTCAATAAATATGCTTGTGTCCATTTAATAAATCCATTTAATAAATTCAATAGAGCTATAAATCCAATCAATTGTTATTAACATATGTCTAAAAGTATATACTTTATTTTTTACTATTTCTAAAAATCTTCATTATTACAATCCTAAAATTAAAAAAAACATGATTATAATTTTGTCATTCATGGATTTGTTATTTTTTATATTTCTTTTTCTTTATTCAATAAATATGTTTCTGTCCATTTAATAAATCCAATAAATCCATGAATCCAATCAATTGTTATTAACACCATATGTCTAAAAATGGATACCACCTGTTGAAGTCCAACATTGTTGTTGATGGAGGTTTATGAGATTGAAAATGAAAACTATTAATGTTATTACTTTGTTTTCAAAAAAAATTAGTTTAATAATTTAAAGAGTATTTACTAATTTCTATTTCAATGCTATAGATATTCACAAACAAGATGGACATAGAATCTCCAAAATACTCACATGTAGACTACACATTATAAGTAGCCACAATAAATTATGATAAGGCCTGAATTGAACACTCTTGCAAACTAAATCTATGGTTTTTTTTCTCATTCTCTAAATTCTTATCATTGCACCTTCTTCCTTTACTTAACATGTTTTTTGGATTTTGTTATCAAATCCATTAATGAAATTAAAAAATGTTTTATGTTTATGATTGTAATCACTCCACCATATTTTTGTAGAGAAACATTTCTTTATGGTGCATTTACTAAAGGTTAATGGTGAAGTTTAGGGAGTTGGGTACCCAAACTTCTTAGGATTGTTTTCTGTATTATAATATCATCCAAATTCATAAAAAAAATTTATAAATTTTGAATCTAACTAAGTAGAGGAGAAGTATCCATGACATTGAAAAACAACAATAAACAATAGGAATTTTAGACTCAACTCTAATCAAACTTGGTCAATTAGAAGTAATTTTAACTCTTACTCCAAGACTAAAATGTAGTTTCAACCTAAAGAGTATTCCCAAGAAAGACAATATCTCTTGTGGATATTGTGTTCACTAGAATCTGATTGTAATCCCATATATAAAACCAAATACTATTCTCAATTACAATTTCACCTTTTATAAAAAAAAATTATTCCATAACTTATACTATAAAAAAATTATTAATAACAAAAATTAATTATTTACTTTATTCCATAAATCACTTGTTAATAATATATTATAGAAAAATTATTAATATAAAAAATTATATTTTTCTTTTTATTATGGAACTATTTTAAATATGATCCTTAAAAGGTGGTAAAGATGCACTTTTAAATAAATTACAAAGAAAATGCTAATTATATATATATATATATATATATTTTAATTATTCATACACATTTTCAATACTGGACCAAATTGAATAGCTAATTATCATTGAATTGTCATTGTGGTTGAAATTATAAAATATCATTGATGTGTTTATCAAATCAAATTGATATTGTTATACTTTTTCATTTGAAAAAAAAACATTACAAAAAAATAAAAAAAGATACATGTTTAAATCAGTCACTTACATGTGTAAATATTAACAAAAGATAACATAGTTTTATATATATATTTCAATTCTTTCATATAAAACCAATTACTTCCTTTAAGCTTATAAAATATATTTTTTCAAAAAAAATCAAAAAATCAAAAAGTCCTTTATTATTCACAACCTTGAGTTGCTTATTCTTAGCTCAAGAACCGTTTGTTCAGAATACTCTTCACACAAATTCAAGCATTATCAATCTTGGCATAATTTCTCTTAAAATTGTTATGTTCTTTCTAATCACTTAATAGAATTCTATTGTGATAGATCTTGAGCTATATTTACAAAAGAACAACTTAATAAAATATATTTGTAGTTTGATGAGAAGTAGTGTAATGGGAGTTGCATGAAGTTGTTTCCTAGAAAATGTAACGAGACACATATCTATTTATTGTTGTAGCATTAGCTCTAGATTCCAGGTTTTTAAATTGTAAAGAATCAAACTCTCTCATAGTTTTTTTCATCTTTTCAGATAGAATTTTTCAGTGAAGTTTGATTCATGAGATTATAGTAATTTGCTTCTTTTATATTATTGGATCTGGTAGAATGGATGAAAACAATATACATATTGTTTTTTTCTTCAATTTATTAAAAAAAATATTATTTTAATTTTGACAATTTAAAAGAGTAACATATGTTTGACACACTTTCTTCATGTTATCAAAAAATATTACTTCCATCAATATTTCTTCATGTTATAAAAAATTATTATTGTGGATTTAATGTATATAGATATCTCAATGTAATATTTGTATTATTGTAGGGGGTAATGATGGTGTGTGTTTGCTCATTCTTGACATTCTAACATAGTATGTACATTTGAAGAATGCCAATGATAAGTTGGGAACTAGGACTACCTCTAGACTTCTAGTTTCTTTCATCCAACTAATATCATGGATTGTTGTTTTGGTGAAGATATTAAAGCTCTAAATTATAATGATTTTACATATTTTAACCTTAAATGAAAATTATAAATTTATTTATATTAGTTAAATAATTAATAATTATAAATTAATAATTAAATACATGTATACACATATATTTTTATTGTATTTCTAATTAATTTATGCATAACAATATATGAAAGTTATAGATTTATTTATATTAGTCAAATAATTAATAATTAAATACATGCACACATATATTTTTATTGTATTTCTAATTATTTTATGCATAACAATAAAAAAAATTATATGAATATATTGTAATGAACCAAATTCACTTTATTCAATATATTAATGTTTACATATATTTCTAAGTTAATAAAAAAATCATAATTTAGAAACTTATTTTAAAGTTTTGAAAATATAAATAATTTTTTAGTATAGAAATAAAATTTTAATGTTAATTATGTAAGGTTATGTAAACCAAAATTGATTTCATCATAATCATATATTAAAGATATTACATTTGATTAAAAAAATTTATAACAACTAAAAGTTTATCTTCTTTTTTTTTAAGTAAAAAGGCAAATCTTGTTATATTAAAACTTCAAAAAAGAAATACACTTGATAAACATACGCCAATTGTCCTTCCTATGCAGGAAACCAGGATAGTTGGCCCATCCACAGTAGCATGAAAAATCAAACAGCTCGTTTCGCCACCCTGCCCGAAGGAAACCAGGGTGCATGTCCAATTCCATCAGCAGTTGAGTAAGGCCTATGCTAACGCTAACTAGGCTAATAACTAAAGAGCTACAGCTTTGATAAACAACAAAAGAAATGGAGTTAGAGACCATGCGAAACAGAAGAACCTATTCACCGGAGTCCTCGCAATCGTCCTTCACCTTGCCGCTGTTGACAGGAATGACATAGGGCTGAGAACAGGTGGGGCATTGTCGCCTAGGTGTGGCACTGAAGTAGGCTGCATAGAGCATGTCCAAACGCTGGCTAACTCGGGCGGCTCTGAAAATTTGATCATCCACCAGACTGCGGACCTCAAAGATCAGGTTTAGGTGCTCCGGGTGTAGGAGTGGTGGTGGTGGCGGTGACTTTGTTTTGGCATCCGTTTCCTGGTGACCCTGCGTCTTCCTCTGTGACTGCGACTCGGTTGTGCTTTCCGACAGCTCCTCCTCTACCAAAAAAGTGGTGAAATCTTCATTAGGAGCGTCACTGGGGCCGTGGGTATTTCGCAAGATGGGTGGTGGAGTTGCTTCTTCAATGCACACTGGAGGGTTCCAATTATCTGGAACTGTAAACATTCGGCTCTCAGAGAAGTTCGGTGGGATCTCCATGAACGGAATTTCCTCGATGTACATTTGGGGGGGCGAGCTTGTTGCTATGGTCTCCCTCCGTCGCTTCCTCTTGGCTAGGAGAAGAGCTCGTTCAAACCTCTTATGCCTTTTTTCCCTGGACTCAACCGCGTACCAGCCTGCTCCTCTGCGGGGTCTCCCCCTCGCTCGCGGCATAGCGAGAATGAGGGTCAATGTCAGGATGTCTCCTGCTATGTGATTCCTTCTCTGCTCGGTGAGCTTCGAATGCATTCTGAGAGTTCTGGTAAGGCGGATTATGACATAAACAATGGCTGCAGCCATTAAAGCCGAGAGCTTAATGCTCTGGCTGGCCGGCCTATGCTCGCTTGTGAGAGGCCCCATCGATAAACAGAGGCCGACGGAGGTGAGAGCTTTCATAAATGGTTGTGGTGTGAGGTGAGAGCCACCATAAATGGCCTCTCCCTACATGCCTCCACGTGCCCTTCCTTTCCACGTGGCACCCCATCCGGGGGTGGGAAATCCTTGCTGGCCAGGAGTTGGAATTGTTTGGATATGTCTGAGGCTTCAGAACTTCTAGCATCCCAGATTATTTGTTCAATTTCTCTGTGGACTCCTTCATTTTCCAGGTGATCAACCACTTTGTTTGCCTCCATCTTAACATGGGAGGGGATGATGCTGATGTTGTTCTCGAGTATGCCTTTGAAATCTTTGAGCATCCTTGCTAGGCGCCAACTGGGAGAGATTTTTTGTGGACTTCCCCCATGTAGGATCTTGGTGATTAGATGGATGATGATTTGTGAGTCCCCCTCCAGAATTATTTTTTGGCTGGGAAAGGTTGTTGTAGCTCGAAGGCCCTATAGTAGGCCAGTTAATTTTGCTACATTGTTTGTGGTCTCCCCCAAATATCCTGCTGTCAGAGTTAAAATTTCCCCTTTAGAGCCCCTGATCACTGCTCCATAGCCTACGGGTCCAGGATTGCCTTTTGAAGCTCTGTCAAAGTTGATTTTTATGAATCCTGTTGGGGGGAGAGTCCAGGTGGTTGAGCTGGGGATTCACTTTTTGGGAGCTCTGATTGCCACCGATTCATTTAGTTTGAGTTGCCAACTTTGGAGGGTGCATAATTCTTCACGGTTACATTCCTTGTCCTTAGGTTGCCAGCTCTTACTTCTGATTGTTTCTTTGATGAGTGTGGCAGCTCTGTCCCAGGTTAACTCTGGAGTGGAGTCCTTGGAGTGGAAGATGTGTTTGTTTCTCTCCTTCCATATTTTCCAGAGGATAAATCCTGGGAGGAGTTGCTAGATGTAGTTCAGAATGGGGTTGTTATAATTGATAGAGTCCCAGTTTTCAATAGTGTCTTTGATGCTGCCTCTGTTCTGATTGGATCTGCGCATGATTTGAGCTCCCTAGTCCCAGACAGCTTGACTATAGTGACAACCATTGAAAAGATGCTCCTTGGTTTCTTCTTGGCATTGACATAAGACACAAATTGAGGGCCCAATGAATCCCCTTTTCCTAAGGTTGTCCCATGTTAGAATTATATTATGGATGATTAACGAGAGGAAAGTAGAGACCTTAGGCCAAAGTGCCTTATTCCAAATTTTACTCCAGATGGTGTCCATTTCCAGATTGTGATAATTGCCCTATAAGTAGTAGGCCTCTTTTACCGAGAAATTTCCAGAAGCGGAGTGCCCCCATCTGAGGATGTCTGGCCCCTCCTTAACAGGGATTTTCCTACGTCCTACTTCATCATGCCAGACTCACAAGTTTAGGTTGGGTGGGATTCCTAGATCTTGGCTGGAGGTCTTCCATTGCCGCCATGTCTGTCTTTCTTCTAGAGATTTCCAAAGATCCTTTACCTTAAGTGAAGGGGCGTGATTGAGAGCTTTCTGAAGGGGTGTGATCTCTGCTAGTTCATTTAGAGGTTTAAGTTGTTGCCACGAGTCTTTCCAGAACCTTGCACCGTCTCCATTGCATATTTCCCAGAAAGCATGTTTTTGTATTATGTATTTGTTTTGCCAAGTTGTGTTCCAAATGTTCGAACCCTGTATTCGAATGTTGTGTCTGATCAGTTGATCAGGATGCATGGAGGGATCGAATTTATTCTTCCAGATTTGTGCCCATAATGCATCTGGTTTTTTCATCCATCTCCACCATATCTTGGCCCCCATTATCTGGTTGAGCTTTCTCGGGTCTTGGAGCCCAAGGCCTCCTAGGATTTTTGGTGTGCAGACCTTGTCCCAACTTACCAGTGCCCACTTCTTGTTGGGTTGCAGACCTTGCCAGAGGAAATTTCTCTGCATGTTTCTGACAGCTCTAATGATCTACTTGGGAGCTGCTAAGGCGGTGAAAAGATAGGTGGGCAGGGTCTGTAGGATTGATTTTAGCAGGACCAATCCAGCTACAATGTTTAAAGGTCTGAAGGTCCAGTTGGCCAGTCTGTTCGAGATAGAAAGGAGGAGGTTGTCCCAGGAAATGGATTTGGCTGGCGCTCTTGTGAGAGGAATGCCCAGGTAGTTGGATGGAAGGGAGCTCCTGGGGATGCCCAGGATTTTGGAAATGTGTATCTGAACTGCAACGGGAGTATTGAAAAAGAAAATCTTGGATTTATCTAGGTTCAAGGTCATGCTCGAGGCTTCAGTGAAGTTAGAAAGGATGGATTTGAGCTTAAGGGCTTCGCGCGCAGTGGGGGAGTTCACAAGAAGGGTGTCATCGATGAATTGGCTGTGTGAGGGGGCTGGCCTGATGTTATGCAACGGTAGGCCTTTGAGGCTGCCTTCCAGAACCACTGATTTAATGTAGCGACCCAGGCCTTCCACCATTAGAACAAAAAGGAAGGGTGATAATGGATCCCCTTGCCGTATGCCTCTAGAGGCCGAGAAAGGATGGGAGGGGACTCCATTGACTAGGATTGAAAAGAAAGCCGAAGAGGTGAGATTCAAAATCCAGTTTACCCAATCTTGATCAAAGCCAAAGGAGTTTAGGATAGCTCGGAGGTATTTCCAACTGGATTTGTCAAAATCTTTTGAGAGATCAAGTTTGATTAACATACCTGGGGTTTTTGTTGATTTGAGAGAGCTGATCACCTCATGTGCTAGTATGACATTGTCCATAATCTGCCTGCCTTCAACATAGCCAGCTTGTTCTTTGGAAATGACAAATGGCAGTATTGGTTTGAGTCGGTTTGCAATTACCTTAGTTATAATCTTTTATATTACATTACATAAGGCGATGGGTATGAACTATTTTGGGTGCGTGACTCTTTCTTCCTTTGGGATGAGAGTGAGGAAGGTTGCGTTGAAAGCCTAGAGAACTTGACCCGATGTTCGTGATTCCTCGACAACCACCCAGACGTCCTTTCTTATAATGTCCCAGTAGTGATGGAAGAAGTCTGTAGTGAAGCCATCAGGGCCTAGGGCCTTTCCTAGTGGCATGTCTTTTACTTCCTGGTCCACCTCCCCCTGGATGATTGGCCTTGTGAGAGTGGCATTATGTTCAGGGGTGACTAGTGAGGGAATATCACTAGTGACTCGAGTGATGGATTCACTTCTGTCCTCCTTGCTTTCCGTAAGGAAGTTCTGGTAGTATCTATTGAATTCCTCTTCGATGTGGGCATGCTCTCTGATCAGATTTCCCTGCTCATCTTCCAGATGCGCTATTCTATTGATGTGTCTCTGGTGTATCATTGTTCTGTGGAAGAACTTTGTATTCTTTTCCCCTTCTTTGAGCCACTGCACTCTATATTTCTGCCTCCATAGTATTTCTTCTTGCTTTCCTCTTTTCTCCAGTTGCATTTGTAGTTTCTCCTCTTCCTTCATGAGCTCAATAGTTCGAGCCCCTGATATAAAGATTCTTTGTAACTCGGCTAGTCTGTTCTCTGCATCCTTAATGCCCTGGAATATATCACCAAAAGTGTTTATGTTCCATTGTTTGAGCATTTTCTTGAAGTTTTTGAGCCATTGTTGAAATCTATACATCTTGGTGCCCTGATCTACCTCAGATTGGTTCCACCAGATTTTTGCCAACTATTGGAAATCTGGGTGTGTGAGCCATAATTTTTCAAATCAGAAGGGTTTAAATTTAGGTGTTGTCTCTATGGCTATCTGAAGGGTGATTGGCCAATGATCAGAGCCTTCTTTGGGGAGGATCAGACTTTCCATGCAGAGGTCTCTTTCAATCAATTCCTCCATTACGAGAAAGCGGTCAAGTCGGCATGCTACATGTTGATTCCCTGATCTGCAATTAGACCATGTTAAAGTGCCATTGTTGTTCTCTATGTCTACTAACTTTAACTGTTCAAGGAGGGTTTTGAACTTACCGCTGTCTTGCTCAAGTCTTTTTCTCCTGCCTGCCTTTTCATCCAGTGACATGATCATCTTGAAGTCCCCTCCTAGGATCCAGTTAGGCGTGTTTGTCAAGGCTTTAACTTGGGCCAACTTTTCCATAAATTGGATTTTTTACTGTTGTCCTTGAGGGCCGTAGACATTGGTGATGGTCCTCTCCTGATTTGAGCCTATTACTTCAAAGTGGGCTGACAAGGTACCTATAGTGGAGAAGGGTCCACTAAGGATAATGTGGTTTGGGTTCCACAAGATTGCTAAACCCCCCGAGGCTCCCGCAGAGTCCATGTGGATGTAGTTGCAACCTTTCCATATACGTTGGAAGATGATTTTGGCTTCCATTCCTGTGCATTTTGTTTCTTGCAACATTAGAATGTCTGGGCTTTCCTCCTTGACGCAATCCCTAAGGATTCTTTGCTTGGATATCTGTCATTGAGTCCTATAATGTTCCAAGTGATAATCTTCATCATTATGAGGAGGGGTGTGGGTGGAGGTATCCCTCCGAGAGCTTCTATATTTGACCTGAGTTGATCATGAGATTTCTAGCTTCTTTGATTAGTCGATGTAATGGTTTTCGTCCCCTTCTTTTGTTCTCATGCGGTATTTTCTTGGAGCCCGAGCTTGATTCTGTGGCGATGCCAAGGCAGGCTGTGGATCCCGCTGTTGAATCGAGGAAGACTTTGTGCACCTTTCTAAGTTGTTCTTATGGAAGGCCTTGCAGGTCTTTTTGATTGAGGGCTTCCTCCAGTTTCTCGAGGTCGATGCACGCTAGATCTTGGGCGTCCATTTACATTAGAGTATCTCCATCTGCATCTCCTTTTTCCTCTGCATTGATCTATTTATTTAGGCCAGAAGGGGAGAGTGTGGGGTTCTGGTCTTTTCCTTTCTAAGATCCTTCATGTGGATCTTGGATTTCCTCATCCTCAGGTAGCTGGCTCAGTATATCATAGGCGTTCCTGGTCAAGATCCTAGATCTGGGGTCGGCTTTTTTCTTTCGAGGGGGATTTTTCTTCCTCGCTTGGATCGTTGTGAAACCATCTTTCTGCAGATTCTGACCAGCTTTGGGAGCTGGCTGATTGAGAGGGAAGTCCCTGAACAAGTGTCCATGTTCATGGCATTTTCTTCATCTAAACGTGATGTGTTCATAGTCAAGGGTTTGTAACCAATCTTCATCCTGATATTCTAGTATTACCGCACCTGGTAAGGCTTTAGCTATGTTCATGTAGACACATATTCGGGCATATGAAGTGTATTTTCGTTGCTTTGTGGCTTCTAAGACTTTAACATATTGATCGATTGTGTTTCCTATTCCCATAAGAATCTCCTCTAGCCAGAACTCTTGCGGGAGGGAATAGAAGTAGATCCAGACGGGTGCCATTGTAAATTCCTCCTTATCCGAGCTGAAGCGCTCTGTCCAGAACCTTAGGAATAGCTCTGCTGAGTTGTAGAAGTAAGGGTCGTTCTCAAAGATGCGATCTTTGTCTTCTAAATTGTATAATATGATTGTGAAGAAGCCTTTCGAGCTGAGATGAACCTCATAGTCTCCTTTGGGATTCCACCAGTGTTTGATCCATTTGTTCAGGTCCCTTTCTGATGGCCAAAGTCCCAAAAATTTGCCAATGAGGGCATGTTCTTGCATAAACTGCGTGTTCTCACCAACCCTGGTTGAGCTTATGAGGTACTTGGACACCTTTTCCATTTGCGGGATGCATTTTCCAGGCTCCCATCCTCGTGGTGCTTTGGTATGGGACGTGCTGGCTTCGGTTTCCATTTCCTTTCGAAAGCCCTGTTCCTTGGCAAGGAGTTGTTCCCGGATTTGCTGTGGCGGCTCGAACGCGGGTCTCTTTGCTCTCATTCCCGATCTGTCGTTAGCGGTTATGTTTCTATATGAGGGGGGTTTCCCCCCCTCTTCGGCACTCATGGTTGCAGATCAGAGCCCTTAACAGTTCACGCAGGAGCTGTGTGGTTACGTTGCTGCGGCATGTCCTGGATCGATATAGCGGAGGCTCGCATGGGCGCAAGGCTAGGGTTTTTTCTCTCTCTCATCAAATTCCAACTAAAAGTTTATCTTTATGCTTTTCTAGCATAAAATTAAATTCTAAAAAATCACAAGTAATCACTTACTCTATTAAGATCCTGTAAACCAATTGGATCTTAGTAAACATTAATCATTATCATCATCATCATTTTTCAATCTATAAATACAACTAGCACAGCCACATAATTGTGGCTGATGAACGCCGAAAGGCATTTTTAATTTATTAAACTTAATTTTAATATAAACCCTAATTAGGGTTTGTAAAACTTCACGAATCCTTTGCAGTTATAATTAATTTACAGAACATAATTCGTGATGGCCCGTGAATCATATAATTCGTAACAACCATCACCAATCCTACATGGATAAAGAGCGGGCGTGAGACTGATTTATGAA
>ML777848.1:696758-715141 GCA_009831015.1 Picea engelmannii | reverse complement strand
TCATTAAACGTGGCAATCTGGTTGTGATCAAGTAATTCTTTAATCTTAATTAGTAAATGTGAAAAAGTAATCACATAAACGTACGTCTTTATAAATGAGCGGATGTTAATTTATCAAAATCTCATCCATTGATTAGAGAGGACTAAGAATATGCCAGCATCTTCAATTGCCAACCCTAAGATTGAAATTTATGATTAAAAGGTGATTAATTGTGCCCATTGTCAATAGGTATACGCGTAAATATTATTATTAAGCTTTTTATTTACCAAAAAAAAATCAAAACATATTAATTTTAAATTCTATTATAATTAACATCTTTATTATGATCTTTAAAATAAAATTCATAACTTAAAAACCATATATTTAATAATATAATTTATCCTAAAATATATAAATTTTAAATTTTATTATCATTAACATCTTTATTATGATTTTCAAAATAAAAATCATAACTTAAATACCATATATTTAATTATATAAATTTATCCTAAAATCTATATAATTTTTTTATAACTTATCATTTTTTACCAATTTAAAAATTATTATAAATATTCCTTACCAAAATAATAAGCAAACTTCACATATTATCATTTTAATTACAATATTTTTATAATTCTAATTAATTCTCAAACCTCCTCCACATTACTTTAGCATTCACATTCTCAAGATATGTCAATTAACTTTATGCTAGTTAACATTTTCTTTTAAATATGAAATATGGAATATATTTTGATTGGTTCGAAAAACGGTGCCAAGAGAGCTTTGAAACCAATCACCTTGACAAGTTTAATATGATTCCCAGATAGGACGATGCAATCATATCAATATGTAGATATATGGATACAACACCTCAATTGCCCATTACAACGCCTCTACACGATCCACATTCTAATTGCATCGAACTAGCGTGACGAACGCAACACCAGGAGATGTGGCCGCCTCCCTTTTCAGCGGTAAAGGTTTTATTGAATTCGTCGGGTAACGCGTTTTACTATCTCGGTGCAAATTGATATTGTTGTTCTACGCAATATGATTCGTTGGAAAGTAGTTAGTTGAATGCAGAGCAGACTTTACCAATCTCCCCGTCCATTCCTGTTTTCACTCCGATGTTGCTCATCTTAATCATGGCCTTTGTGAAATCGAAATCAAACTTGAAACCAAGGATCCCTCTCACGCTTCCAGCATAGTTCTGGACCACGGCTTTGGTGGATTCGTCGCCCAGAGTCTTTGATCGGATTCAAGGACCGCGTTACCGTCTCTGACGTTCTTGAAGAAAGACACATCGAAGTACGTCTGGCTTCCCTTGTCCAGAGCTACGCGCTTCGACCCGTCTCCACCAGCAGGGCAAAGGGATCGCAGGGCAAAGGGTCAGGTACGAAGAACTTATGGTGGGATCGGCATTTCCTGTTGCTGTGAAGTTGTAGAGGCGGTAATGGAAGAATTGACAATCTGATTGCCCAATCGTATGTGCTTCTGCATGCAGTACACACACCACAATAAGCTTTTAGCCCATCTAATAAACAAAACCCTCGTAAACAATCTGCTGAGAATAATTTTACTAATCGGGCATCAATGCTGCTCACCGACAAGAGTGACAAGGTCTTTCGTAGTGAGTCCGTAGTGAGTCCTTTATCAGCGAATTTCTTTTTCTGGACGGTGATGGAATCCGCTGGGGTTGGAAGGTTCGCTGTGTCAGAGGAAGACGAAACCAATCCGTCTCTCCTACCCGTTGGGACAGACCATGTCGGCCCGTTACTCTGCGTTACATCAGGACGGCATATCGTCATCTTAGCAGAAATAATCCTTCAACCCAAAACCCTAATATAATTTTTAAATTGATGTAAATCGTATGAATGTCAGATTAGAATTGAATATATTCATTTTAAGATCTCTCTCTATATAAACTAATCTACATCCCCTTAACCCTACATCTATTAAATACATTTTTATATGTTTTATCGCTCTGGTGTCTTATAAATGGGAGGTTAAGATGAAATCATATAAGAAAGATGAATGGTAATGCAGCCGAATACCAGCACAACAGCGTCCCGAGATGCCAGGGCAAGTTTATAAGCGCATGAAACAACTCCTGGACAAACAGCTTCAAGCTGTTCCTTCACATCCTCGATAACTTCAAATCCAAGCAATCCAAGATTGGTCAGCGAGTTTCTCTCCGCAGATGGACCAGTAGTCAATATTGATCCATCGCAGCCCTGCATCACAAGCCCTTCATTCATGTTAGTTCCAACAAGATTCTCAGATTTACTTCCATCACAGATTCTCAGATTTTCCTTCGCGGCAATTAACAAACAATAAAACAACGATCACACGGACGATTCCTGAGAAATTCAAACAAAGCATCTAAACGGAGGATTCATGCCTGGACGAAACAATCGTGGAAAGAAAGCCTGAGCAGGTCAGCTGCGATTGTATGATCGACATTAAAATACGTTTGAACGGTGGACCTAACGATAGATTCGGCCTTGGGATAGTTGGCGGAGTCAAATCCAACTTTTGTTCCTTGCGCTTCAACTAAGACGGAGAAGAGGAGAAACCGCAAAGGCACCAGAGCAAAATCCATGATCATGCTTTGCCGCATCATCGTGAATGGCAACAATACTCTGCCAAAAGCAGTTTACAGATGGTTGATATTAGACACTACAAAACGTATGTACTGGTCGGTCCAGCTGGTTTCTTTAGATTATTCTTGGGCATATTTATAATCTTTTCTTCCTTTCATATTGCAATTGAATAAAATGTGACACCGCTGTGGTTTGAACGCAGCAAAAAAGAATGAAGACAAACGAGTTGGAAGGGTCCCAATACATCGTTGTATTGCATTCAAATTAAATTTCCGAGAACATTTTTTGGGGCCCAAATGTGTCCATGAATTGATCAAAATCGTATAAGCCATCGACCACTCGACCAACTTAACGAGGGTTGTTTGCAATAAAAGAATCGAAAGCGTCCATGGGATATGAAGGTGCAGTAAAGGTAACCGAGATGACAAGTGCATAAAGTAGAAAATTATCATTAGTTGCGTTATCTGCGTAAGCTAAAGTGGCTGACATTGAAGGGGCAGAAACAACTAACACAAAGAAAGAATAAACAGATAATTGTATTGCTGAATTTGATCAACACGATTACATTTGCCTTGTATTTATAGAGGCTTTGGAAGACCCTATAGCATGGAGTGAGTTCTATAGTTGGTGTATGTCAGTGGATGTTGGTGGAACTCTCTCGAAGTTTGGTGATTGTTGGTAGGTAGAAATTAATACCTTCAACACTCCCCCTAATTTCTACTACTAATTACATCTTACATCAATATTTATAATGCCCAATGCTTCTCTCAAATACTCAAATGGGTATTGTGCTTCTAGCCTTTGCAAGTTTCTCCTTTGATCTGCAATGTCTCTTCCTTAATGAATACATGTCTTGGTTAGGTCTTTATCTGAGTTATTTCATCATCTTCAGTTTCTATCTTTATATGGTTGGGCTTCCTTCAATGTGCTCCCATTACAATGCTCAGGAACCATCACATCAAGTGGTTTCTTTTTGGCTCACCACGAACCTTGCATGATGGAGAATTTAATTTACACAACACACACTCACTTGAGTTTCATCCTCAAACATTTTTTTTTGCTTCTTCTTTGTACCTGCATAACATTGATTAATGCTCGAACTTTTGCAATCGTTGATGTTCATATAAAAAGAGATCCATCTACCGAGATACATGGGTACTATCTGCTATACTCGCCAGTTCTCTAGGTATCCTTTTCACGTACATGGTTCATCAATATATTACACTCCTTTAGTCCTAACTTGGTCCCAACCAACTCACTTTGAGATTACTTAATCTCACATTCCTCCCCTTAATCGAAGATCTAACTTCTCCGATCACCATCAAACTTAGATACTAGTACACCTACCACCCTCATACCTACCTTGTGGTTAATTCCACAGCTTGATGTCACATCCACTCTTTATGACAAAGAGGGATACACACTACATGATAACCTGCATTGCCTATGGCTAAACTTTACAACACTTGGGGAATATAGCTTGCCTTGCCTATCGCTAAGCTTTACAACATTGGACAAAAAACCTCTTGGGTATCGGGTACTACCGATCATGCACCCCTTACATCATATATGCATCATTTTATGTCAGGTACAAAAATTCCACATTCTTTACTAAATGCCCAACAAATTACAAGCCCATTACATATGCACATTTTCATCTCATCATTAAGCATTACATAGCTTCATCTGCAGTCTTCTTTGTTCTTTACCTCTTCCAACCAGAGTCTTTTTGCCTTGTCTTTCACCATCCATTTTTTTTCTTCTATCACCTTTTGTCTTCTGCATCATGAATATGTCTTTTATGTTTTACACTACTTCTTGCATCTTGTTTTTCCTTTCAATATACTTTATGGATATGTTTCTTGTTGGAGTTGATCAAGATCCAACAAGACAACCTATGACAATGGATTGGAAAACTTAATTGACGCACCACTTGCCATATTTTTACATCACTTAACATTTGATTTGGACTCAAATTTTGACTAGCTTAAAAAACAGACTCTCAGTTTAACTTTAACTAACACTCATTTTGAGTCTTCTTGAGATTAATGTCTTTACATTTCAAGACTCCTTTTCACAAAGATTTTAGACTCATTCAAAGACTCATTTACTTGACCTTGACCTTCCTGACCTCTTACAACTTGACTCAAGTTCCTCTTCACAAGAGGAAATCCTACATGAACATTCCAAATAACTTCTCTATATACTCAGTGCCCTTCCACAATTCTAAAGAAAGAGTTTTTACATACACAAGACCTTTGTGTACCCTTCTAGTCACCATTTAAAATAATACTTACAACAATGTAAGGTGTCTAACATGAACCTATATTTCACATTCATTAGTAATAGGAGTGTCCGGTACCACGAAACATGCACCCTTTTAGCCCCCTTTGTTTTTTTTTGGCCCCTTTTAACAGATTTTCAATATATATATCACCATGCCTTCACCATCTTTACCATATTGAAATAAAAGACACAATCAAACCCACTGGAATATTCCTATAAAGATAACCTTCCTCCCTTTCTTCGACAATTTGTGCTCATGCTAACTTCCCCAATGGACAAATGGTAGTATTTTCAAACTGATGGAAGTTCAACGACTTAAGTATTTAGTCCTATTGCAAACAGAATATGAACTCTCCCTATTACAACCTTTTACAATCTCTGTTGCATATATTGGGGGTATTTTTTGACAATGTCTTTGAAACCGATTTGGGGTTTGATAGAAAAAACCTTTCAAATAGATAAAAAATTTATAATTTACCAATGTTAGCAGGCCTCAACTTCATTAGAGCACAACGGCATTGAAATTCAAACCTGCGCCCAAACTATCCTGAGATTCCCCCATATCAACTGATCAAAGTGCAACAAACCCTTGTAATGGGTTTGGCCTCTCCTGCGCACGGACCTATCAGATGCCAAGCAAAGGCCTTGCCTACTGATATTTTTCTTTACAGACTTCGCCATGGCCGATCTTAGTCGAAAATGATCCCACTGCCATTGCCTAACATAATCTGGTCGATGCCATGGATTCTAGCACCCACATGAAATCGTCGCCTGCAATGCTGGGGGTTTATAGCTTGCAGTGTTCTTGAACTTCTAATGAACTGAACCATTAATACACGCCCTCCTCTAAGAACTATGTGACTTATTGCATCGCCCCACACACTTCTGGTGGGTTAATTATTCCACAGGGAAACCAACAACAACGACTCTCTTGGCGACTTCTATTCTCACATAAATGCTCCCCCATTCATATATGCACCACTGGGCATTGTGGGCGACTCCTCTCAGGATCCTAGGCCCTCCCATGAGGGAGTGAGGCCTAGATCCAAGCTTTGATACCAAATGAAAGGGCAGAAACAAATAACACATAGAAAGAACAAACAAATAATTGTATTGCTAAATCTAATCAGCACGATTACATTTGCCTCATATTTATAGAGGCTTTGGAAAACTCTAGAGCATAGAGTGAGTTCTGGGAGGAAAATATTTGGAACTGTCGGTGGAGGTCGGTGGAACTCTCTCGAAGTTTGGTGGTTGTTGGTAGCTAGAAATTAATACCTCCAACAGACATCATAAAACATAAGTATCGTCTCAAAAAAAATTAGATACTTATTCGATGTAATTTTCAAGTTAGATTAGGACTCTTGTGATTTTAAATACCGACTCAGGTCCCACTTGGTTGACCACTCAATCAAGTTGAGGAAGAGTGGCCACATAAATGGATCCAACAGGTTGCTTTCCCTTGAAGGAAATCACGTAGAAAAATACAAGTCTTAAGCAATATCATTTGTATAACAGTTGAATTAGTTGAATAAAGAGAAGAAAAATACAAGTCTTAAGCAATATCATTTGTATAATTGCTAAATAATAGTTTCATCCATAAATAGTTCCACAAATAGAAAATGATCAAATCAACTAATCATCCAACTAACTAATCTATGCATACTCGCTAAATAGGAGAGATTATATGTTTTAACACTCCCCCTTAATCTCAAGTGTTACATTCTTGAGTACTGACAATGTCTAAGAGTTGTCTCTGGAACTCAAAAACAATTATTCTGAATGGTTTGGTGAATATATATGCTAACTAATCTCTAGATCCACAAAATTGAAGAGAAACATCACCATTGTTGATAAGCTCACTAATGAAGTGATAGCGCATTCCAATGTGTTTGTTTTTTCGGTGAAAAACGTGGTTTTTGGACAATGCAATTGCTAAACTGTTGTCATAGAAAATAGAAGTTGTCTCCTTCTCCACATGTGAAAGATCTTTCAAGGGTCTTCTTGGCCATACTGCATGGCATGATGTTGTAGTAGCTGCTACATATTCTTCTTCTGCAGAAGATATTGAGACAATAGGTTTCTTCTTAGAAGCCCATGGGAACAAATTTGTGCCTAAATGAAAAACATATCTTGAGGTGATTTTCCTATCATCAATGCTACCAACAATGTCATTGTGTGTGTATCTTGTAAGTGTGTTGTCTTTAGAAGTTGTGTACAACAATCCATAGTTAGTTGTACCTGCAATATACCTTAAAATTATTTTTCCAACTTTCCAATGAGAGTCCATGGGAGATTCCATAAATATGGAAATGAAACTAATTGCATACATAATATCAGGTCTAGTTGCATTAGGGTACATGAGGTTTCCTACAAGACTCTTATATAGTGTTGAATCAATTGCGTCCATTATCATGTTTGCTCAATTTTTTTCCTTTTATAATAGGTGTTTTTGTTGGTTTGCATTTGTCCATCATGAACCTCTTCAAGGTATCTATAGCATACCTTTGTTGACATATGAAAATGCCTTGAGTGGATTTCTTAACTTCAATTCCCCAAAAGTACTTCATTAGACCAAGGTCTTTCATCTCAAACTCTCCTTTCATGGTAGCTTTGAAATCATCTAACATTAGATTACCAATATATATCATATCATCAACATAAAGAAAAACTCTACGAATTTTACTTTGCTGATTTGATTTGGTATAAAGTGTGGGCTCATTACTTCCCCTGTTGAAGAGTCAATTCAACTGTACCAATCTCTTAGAGCTTGATTCAAGCCATAAAAGGATTTCTTTATCTTGTACACTTTGTACTATTGGCCTTTTACTTGAAATCCTAGTGGTTGATCTACATACACCTCTTTTTTTTAATTTTCATTCAAAAAGGTTGACTTCACATCCATTTGGTAAATTATCCATTTGTTATGGGTTGCAATGGCTATCACAACTCTAATAATATCCAACCTTTCTACTGGGGCAAGGGTCTCACCATAGTCAATACTGGGTTGCTAAGAAAACCCTTTGGCATCCAACCTTTCCTTATATTTCTCTACCTTACCTTGTTCATTCAGTTTTGTCTTATAAACCCACTTAACACCAATGCTGGTTTTATCTACTGGGAGATCAACAAGATACTATGTCTCATTCCTTTCAATAGTTTCAATCTCTTCATTCATGGCCTATACCCAATGTTCTTCTTTCACTGCCTCTTCAAAATAAGTAGGTCGATAGGAAAATAAGGAAAAGTGAGCTTCTTGATCCATGTCATCCAACTACTCATGGATTTCCCTCAAGCTCCTTATTTTCTGATTTCTCACAGAGCCTATTGAATCACTACTCGAAGAAGAATTATTTTCAGTCTATTCTTCTTGTCTTTGCACTTGTAACCTTGGAAGTCTTAGTGGAGGTACTTGTTTTCCTAGGATTTCCACATGTTCATATATTTGGAGTAATGAATTTTGGCTATCCATTGTTTTATTTTCTTGGTCACTCCAGTATTTCCCTCCAAGAATTATAAATCTCTGCTCATCAAAAATTTCTTGGTGACTGGATTATACAATTTATAGACTTTGGATTGTTCATTGTACCCAATGAAAATGCACTTTTCACTCTTGCTGTCAAGTTTCCTTCTTAGATATTTTGAGACATGTGCATAAGATGTACAACAAAAAATTATGAAGTGAGAGAAACTTGATTTCGTGTCACTCCATGCTTCTTGAGGAACTTTATCTTTCACACTTTTTGTTGGAGATCTGTTTAGTATGTATACTTAACAAGCAACAACTTCAGCCCAAAAAACATTAGACATATTTTTAGCTTTGTTCATGCTCCTTGCCATGTTCAT
This sequence comes from Picea engelmannii, assembly GCA_009831015.1. Classification (NCBI taxonomy): domain Eukaryota; kingdom Viridiplantae; phylum Streptophyta; class Pinopsida; order Pinales; family Pinaceae; genus Picea; species Picea engelmannii. The sequence continues at coordinate 706,427 of ML777848.1, read as the reverse complement.
GATGGTACATGATTCTTTCTTTGAACGACTTCATTCTGTTCCATAGTATATCTCGTGGTGAACTACATTTTAATTCCTCGTTGTCTACAAAAAAATGCAAAATCCTTTTAGTCACACTCTCCTTTTCCATCTGACTTGAGTGAATTTGACATATTTGCCTCTGTTTTTCTGCTACAACTTTAAATTCTTTGAAATTTGTGAATGTATCATATTTGTTTTTGAGGCACTATACCCAAAATTTCCTGTTAAAATCATCAATGAACGTTAGAAAAAGAAAACATGCACTAATGGACTAAGTTTACATGGGTCCGCATAGATCAATGTGAATCGGCTCTAGATTCTCTTTGTCTCTGTAGGATGCTATCGAAAAATTGTCTATTTGATGTTCTCCAAGAATGCAATTTTCACAAACGTTGGTCTATTCATTCAATATAGGCAGTCCCTTAACCATTGATTATTTTTGCAAGAGATCGAGAATCCTAAAAGGTAGGTGACCATAGCTAATATGCCACACTCAAGTCTCATATGTGCTTGGGACATTTTGTGCATATGACTGTAACATGTTTACACTTCTTAGATTCAATGTGAACATTCTATTCTTGGTCATTTGAATCTTTGCAACAAGTCTTCTACTAGGTGGCTTATCTAAGATTGTGCATGTGGAGTACTTGAATATGGGATCATAACCATTTTGACTCAATTGTCCTATACTTATTATATTATGTCTAAGATTGGGTACATAGAAGACATCAATAATGTCTTTCTTCTAATTTTTCTCGGTTAATACTCACTCAATACCTTTTCCTAAGGCCTTGACATGATACTCATCTCCTAAAGTAATTTCATATTGAATATAACTATCAATGCTAGGAAACAACATTTTGTTACCTATCATGTGATTGTTGCAGCCACTATCCAACAACCAAAGATCCTTGTTGTGATCTTCTTTAATGATTTGATATGAAATGAAAATTGTCTCATATGTCCCTTCTGTAATATTGGAGATATTATCTCTTCCCTTGTTCATATCTAACTGTTTCTTTCTGCATTTACTTTCACAGTGGCCATATTTTCTGCAGTACTGACATTGAACTTTAGATTTGTCTGTGCATCTTCTACCTCTCCCCCATATGATTATGAGAGTATTTAGGATGATTTGATTGTTCTGTCTGTTTTGGTGTTGTTCTTCTTTCTACTTGATAGATGCCTCTGCCACTTTGACCTTTGTCTCTGGTTCCCCTACCTATTCCTCTACCAATGAATGCCTGAGCCTTGAAGGCATGTTCCAAGGATTCATCTTCCATGTTGATTCTTGATTCATGGGAAAAAAAAGAACCCATCAATTCTTTCACTATCAGTTTTCTCGATAGATATTTGGACTCTTCTTTGGCAATGACAACCATTTCAAATTTCTTAAGTAGAATTCTGAGAACTTTTTCAACAATTTTCCACTCTTCAATCTTCTCCATGAATCCTGAGTTCATTCACAAATCCCATCACTTTGGTCATGAACTATTCAATGTTCTCTGCCTCCTTCATCTTCAAGTTTTCAAACACTCTCCTTAGGATTTGAAGCTTCACAATATTCACTTTGTCATTACCTTGATATGCTAATTTAAAGGATATCCTAGGATTTCTTTGCACTAGATGCTCCTGTTATCTTGGATGGGAGGATTTCGTTGTTTCCCTATGGGAAAGTGAAATAAAAATGAATGCTTGGAAGCATCTTCCTACTGCTTGGAGGACTACATTACAACTAGTCATGTTCAACAAACTAGGGAGGAGGTATTTCACTTAGAATATTTTGTTATGTTTCTATTTAAATGTTTTAATCGTAAAGTTAAATTCTTATTTATCTCAACCTCTTATTTAGATTCATATATTTGTATTCAAATTTGAAATATTTAGTACTTGAAAAATTGTAAAAGAGTTATGAATATATTTTAGGTTATTTGTAGGTTATTCCATGTATGCAATCATAAAATTTTGTTTACACTTAATGCATATGTTTAAGTTAGAAAATTTTATTTCATAGTACCCCATGAAGAGGTGTTACACTGAGTACTACTCTATCATGAGCATGCTTAACTACAAAGTTCTAATGGGATCCACTGCATTAATGCTATGTTGTAGGCATGTACATAACACCACTAGGAAATCTTTACATGATGTCTGTAAATAACAAATGAATATGAAATTACATTCGATTCCCCATAAAAATGGTGAATATCATGGTTTATCAAAACCATAGGCTTGAAATGATGATTCAGTGGAAAAGGTGGATGGCCATTGAGATCCACCTGGATCATTCCTCCCCCCTTAGGATGTAATGTTCCCCATTGTGTCAAGTTCCCTTGGGAGATGGGGAAAGTTTTGTTAAATCTGAACCATGGTGAGTCACTTTCCTTGTTGAAGTAGATGTATTTCTTGTACTTTTCCTGTGGAAGGATGTCATGACCCTATTGGACATGCTGGATCCATTCAACAGATCTAGATGTAGGATCTTCCTTAGTGTGAGTGTAGGAGGACTCTATCGGTGAAGATGTAGCAAGAAGAGATATATTAATGGGGGATAATGGTTGGAACCCCAAGCACACCTGAACATGTCCATGGCCAATAGATCTATGATGAACATATGGAAGAATCTCATTATGTCTGTGCTCCTCTACAATGAAGAGGAAAACATTTGTGGTTTGAGAGATTAATTTGCGGAATTTTTTTTCCAAGATAAATGAAGTGGTAGTAATCAAAGCTACCTCTGGTACCCTATAGATCTAACCTCCCAGAGTAACAATGAAACTATGGGGTTGATACTCATAGATAACATGATGTTTCCACATATATAATTGTCCTAAAATAACATCACAAACTTCAAGTGGGGAAACATCACACACTACCTGATCCTTGAAGGGATTGATTCCATAGGACATGTGACATTGTTGGCTAACACAGATGTCTCGGCCCCGACTCAAACAATATGATGGTGTATGGTTGGAGGTGTGGCATCATTGGAAGCTTCAATCCCTTGACAACCTCGGATGATATGAGGTTCTTATGACTCCCAATGTCAACAATGAAATGAAGTGGGGTCCCCTTTACCCACATTTGTGAGTGGAAGATGTGCTCCCCCTCCTCAAGCTCCTTTGGTTCTTCTGGTTGTATTGTTGTGGCCGATATGGTAGCAGTGGGTTCTGCATCGATGATTCATTTTCGTTTATTGTGCTTGGAATCAAAGTCCAAGTCAAGTTCTGATTCTTTTTCTTTGATATCAACCACCAATGACTGTTTCGAGCGACATTCATCGGTGTTGTTCTAGGGGATTTTGTGGAACTCACACCACTTTCTGGTGTCCTTCTTAAACTTCCAATTACCCTTATTTTCCTATGTCTTGGAGTGTCTCTCTTGAGGATTTCCTTCCTTCTTGACATGTCCTTCGTTCTGTGAGTTAGGGTTTCCTTTTCCATGCTTTTTTTGTGGCGTATTTTCAAACCCGAATTCTCGCTTACTCTGCTGCTTGAAATTTTGATCGATTTTGAATACATATCGATAAGCAACTCTCAGTGAGGAGATGTCCAAGAAATACATCTATGTTTGGATGTACCTATGCATACCACTACGGTACTTCAAGACCATGTGCCTCTCAGAGTCTTTGATACCCAACTTTTAGTGCAAGGTATAAAATATGTTAGTGTACTCTGACACCATTCGGTCTCTTTTCTGACCCAAAGTCATCCATTTTATGTATTGGTCATCATAGTTTCTGACATGGTAGAACTCCTCCTTCATGGAATCTACAAAGGCATCCCAAGTGGGTTCTCTTCCAAATGGTGTAGATTCACTCACGATGTACCTCTCCCAATAACATTCCCACCAAGATCTGATGTGGGTAAGGTATTTAAGGAGCATGAAGGTGATATTTTCACTATTAAACTTTTTTTGGATAGAGTAATAACCTTCTAGCAGATTCAACTAATGTTCTAGAGCATTTGCATCTATCTGACCTTCAAGTAAGGGGATATCGAAATTGACTTGTACCTTGAAGGGTGTCACACCTCTAAAATGACTTCTTTTCAATGATGCCTCGACTACTTCCATTAATAGTCTACGAAGGATCTGAGTGAATTTGTCCATCATATCTCGTTCCTTTGTCACATGAGGGATTCCTCAAGTAACATCTTGAAAGGATAAGTTGCTCTTTCATATCCCTTTTATTATTCCATGGGACGTTTCTTAGGCTAGTGAGAGAGGTTGTCCTCAACTGAAACTAGCTTGAGACCCAACTCTCTATACCATGACCTCATTGAGGACCTTCTTTGAGAAATGTAAAGGAGCATACTACTATGATACCATTGATGTAGATTATTTTGAGAACGACATGAAGACATAAATATAGCAGAGATATAACAAGGAAATACACAAAGATATTGCAAGAAACACAAAAATACAGTGAAAACCAACTTCTATTAATGAATAAGAGAGAAAAACATTATAGAGCAAAAAATGACAAAATGGCGTAGATTATCTCTTAAAAGAAAGAGATGTTGGCTACGCTTCATTCACAACAAGCTTTACATCACACTCCATTGCATGCTTAAAGGGCCTCCTTCACCTCAATTATCTATGAGAGAGTGAGAGGAGAACAATTCCCATGATGCACGTGGGATAAATTGGTATAAATTTATAAAATTTCTTAGGCATGTAAGACACTAGGAATTCCCACGAGGTCACCCATCCCAGTACTACTCTATCTTGAGCATGCTTAACTACAAAGTTCTAATGGGATCCGTTGCATTAATGCTATGTTGTAGGCATGTACATAAGACCACAAGGAAATCATTACATGATATCTGTAAGTAACAAATGAATATAACATTACATTTCATTCCCCATCAAAAGAGTGAATATCATGGTTTAACAAAACCATAGGCTTGAAATGTTGATTCAGTGGAAAATGTGGATGGCCACCGAGATCCACTTGGATCAATGTGAATAGTAACGTTGCAATGTGAAACATTGCAATGTGATGCACATATCGTGACCTCACAATGTGACAAACATTTCCAAACGTCCCAATATGATGAACACAACCCATTGTCGCAATGTGATGTACCCAACACAATGTAGCAATGTGAGAAACATTGACCAACATTTCAACGTGATGACCATTTCTTGATGTCGCAATGTGATGAACATAACCCAGTGTCTCAATGAGATGAACATAACTAGATGTCGCAATGTGATTCAAACAAAACCTGATGTCCCAATGTGATGAACACAACCTCATGTTGCAATGTGACAAACAAAACCTGATCAACATTGTATTGTGATAGTGCCATAGTAAACCATGGTTAAACATAATTAAGATGGCCCACCATAATCAACTCCATAAGGTCTATGAAGGTCAGCCAAGGGCATGGTTAATAATAGTCAACCCAAATCAGCCATAGTCAACCTTGGTCAACCTTAGTCAACCATGGTGATGGTCAAACTTAGTCAACCATGGTGAAGGTCACAATGTGACAAACATAAATTGGCTATGTGAATAGTAACATCACAATGTGACGAACATAGCATTGTGGCAAAGATAGCTATGTCGTCACAATGTGATGAACATATCCCCACGTTGCAATGTGACACACATATCCTGATGTCACAATGTGACAAACATTTCTAAACATCCCAATTTGATCAACCATAGTCAACAATGGTCATGGTCAACCATAGTCAACCATCATGAAGGTGAACTATGATCAACCATACTGAACTTTGGTCCACATCAAGTTCATTCATGGTTAACGATAGTCAACCATGGTTAAGGTCAACCATGGTTAAGGTCAACCATAGTAAACCATACTCTTCATCATGGTCAACAATAGTAAACCATATTTAACTTAATGGTCAACCATAGTCATAGTTAAGGTCAAACATGGTGAATGCCATCCATAGTCATGATCAACCATGGTCATCTATGGACAACAACTGTCAAACATAGTAACCATTGTCAATCATAGTCAACCATGGCCATGGTCAACCGAGGTTAACCATAGAGAAGGTCATGCTCAACCATGGTCAACCTTAGTAAACCAAAGTCAACCAAGGTCTACCAATGTTAACCATGGTCGTGGTCAATCTCATGGACAACAATTTCCAACCATGGTTAAGGTCAATCACATTCAACCATGGTCATGGTCATGCTCAACTATGGTCAACCATAGTCAACGATAGTAAACCAAAATCAACCAAGGTCAACTATTCTTTATTAATTTATTAATTAATAATACTCTAATACTTTATTAATGTATTAATACTTTAATAATGTATTCTTAATGTATTACTTTATTAGGGTATTATTGTTTTATTAATGTAATGCCATAATATATTAATACTTTACCAATGTATTAATGTATTAGTTAATTAACACATTACATTATTAATGTATTAATTAATTAATACATTAATAATTTAACACATTAATGTATTTATGTATTAATACATTAATTAATTGGCCATTAATGTATTATCACATTAATACATTAATATTTTAGTACATCAATATATTAATACATTATTAATGTATTAATTAATTAATACAATAATATTTTTGTACATTAATGTACTTTCACATCAATGCATTAATATATTAATATTTTAGAACATCAATGTATAAATATATTAAATTGATATATTAAAAAAATTCCCAAGTATAAATTAAAAATAATTTTTTAATATATTTGTATTGAAAATTTATATAAAAATACTTTTTTCATTTTCATATATATGTATTTATTAAAATTACAAAGATACATTTTTTATGTTTAAAATTTTATTAGTATATTAATTAATAATAATTTAAGAATTTATTATATTAATAAGTATTAATAATGTATTCTTAATATATTACTTTATTATTATATTATTACTTTTCTAATGTAATACAATAGTATATTAATAGTTTAGCAATGCATTAATTAGTTAACTAATAATTTAAAAAATTATTGTAATAAATTTAATTTTTACATTACATTAATGTGTTAATTAATTAATATATTAGTACAATAATGTTTTATCACATCAATGCATTAATACATTATTGTAAGAAAAATTATTAATGTTTTACTGTATTAATATATTAATATTTTAATGTTTTTATGTAAAAATACATTATAATATTAATATATTAGTGATTTATTAATGCTTCTACTTATGCTAATCTTATTAGCAACAACCACTTTATAAAATGATTATTGCTAGTATATAACATCTTTAAATATGTAACACTTAACTCTTAAAATTTTAATTTATTAACACACTAAACTCTTAAAATTTTAATTTATTAATTATAAATATTATTTATTTACTAAATTTTTATTTTTTTCATGAGATAATTGGCTAATCTAATTATAATTTTTAATAAATAATAAAAAATATGCATGCATTTACAGTTTTTAAAGCAATTTATAATTCAAAATCTTTTAATACATCTAATTAAAATAAATAAGATGTGACCATGAGGCTATAAATTTGGATTTAAAGATCCGTACATGTTGGTATATATATTTCTGCTAGTAAAGTACTTGTTAAATTTGGATTTAAAAATTGATACATGTTGGTATATATACCTGGTGAATGTTGTTGTTGGGAAGGGCCACCTTGTTACTTTCAGAAAATATGTGAATGTCGGATTTCAAAGCATTTCTTTTTACTTTGCTTGGAAAAAGAGATTCATGTAACATGAAATTTCCCTTTATTATCTAATTAGAATCTGGATCTAACCATAAAATAATTTGTCTTTTTTAATTTTGAGAAATCATCCAATTAAAATCCCAATCTAACTTATAAAAAAATTGTTTATCATTTTTTATTTTTTATTTTTAATAAATAATCTTCATCACTTGTATCTAAATCTCAATCTAACTAAATTAGAATGTTAGTTGAATTTTATTATTGATTACAATATTATTAGAAGGTTGTAAAGACCTAGGTTAAACACTCTTTTAATAATAATAAAAAAGAAGGCAATGTATGGATGGGATTTAACGAAAAAGAAATATCCTTAGTTATAATTTGTGTGTTAGGCATTAATGCAAGTGAATTTGTGTGTTAGTCATTAATGCAGGTAATTAGCAGTAATTAGTATTAATGCATTATGTCAGGTTGACATTTCTGTGGTGAAATGGCAGTGTTGAAGGTGTGGAGGAATGACATTTCAATGGTGGAATGCCAACTGTGAAGGGATGACATTTTGGTGCTAGCATTTCTAAATGTGCATTAAGCTCTTGCTTTAAGCTTCGCTCTAAGGATATAAAATGTAAATCTTTTGCATTAAGATAATAGCAATTTTTGTAAAGTTTTTTAACTTATGGTGATTTTTGGCATCCACTTCAATTGTGTGGATGTGTTATTTAAATTTAATTCCATATATAAAACTAAATTACTATACCTATCACAATTTTATCGTCACGAAGATTGAAATTAAGTGGTTGGAATGATGTTGAATGTTCTCAATGTTATTTCAAAGACTGACTTTTTATCGTCACGAAGATTGAAATTAAGTGGTTGCAATGATGTTGAATGTCTCAATGTTATTTCAAAGACTGACTAGTGTAAGCTTTTGCATAGGTAAACAAGTGTGAGTAGTTATTGTGTGAGAAGGTAAACAATCGAGTAAGATGCTTTCTTTTTGTCGATGTTGCTAATGCAATTTTATGAGACAAGACCAACTGTAAAAGCTGCGAAATTCAGGTCTGCATACTGTTTTCGATCAGACAATTTTATCTGTTTTGTATTTTACTACTCTGTTCATGTTGAAGGTTGTTTTGACTTTCGGAACCAAACAGGATGATGACACTATACAGTAGACGTCGACCACGTATCATATGTTTAAGTTAGAATATATTATTTCATAGTACCCCATGAAGAGGTGTTGCAATGAGTGCTACTCTATCATGAGCATGATTAACTACAAAGTTCTAATGGGATCCACTACATTAATGCTATGTTGTAGGAATGTACATAACACCACTAGGAAATCATTACATGATGTCTGTAAATAACAAATGAATATGAAATTACATTCGATTCCCCATAAAAATGGTGAATATCATGGTTTATCAAAATCATAGGCTTGAAATGATGATTCAGTGGAAAATGTGCATGGCCACCGAGATCCACCTGGATAATTCCTCCCCCCTTAGGATGTAATGGTCCCCATTGTGTCAAGTTCCCTTGGGAGATGGAGAAATTTCTGCTAAATTTGAACCATGGTGAGTCACTTTCCTTGTTGAAGTAGATGTATTTCTTGTACTTTTTCTRTGGAAGGATGTCATGAACCTATTGGACATGTTGGATCCACTCAACAGATCTGGATGTAGGATCTTCCTTGGTGTGAGTGTAGGAGGACTCTATGAGTGAATATGTAGCAAGAAGAGATATATTAATGGGGGATAATGGTTGGAACCCAAAGCACACCTGAACATGGTCATGGCCAATAGAGCTATGATGAACATATGGAAGAATCTCATTATGCCTGTGCTCCTCTAGAATGAAGAGGGAAACATTTGTGGTTTGAGAGATTAATTTGTGGCATTTTGTTTCCAAGATAGATGAAGTGGTAGTAATCAAAGATACCTTTGGTACCCTATAAAGCTAACCTCCCAGAGTAACAATGAC